>OZ034968.1:62203398-62450898 GCA_964030785.1 Siderastrea siderea
AAAATGCGAAATTTAGTTTTCGTGAGTTTCATGAAACATGCTTATCATTTTAATTGTATTCTCAACTTGTGATGGTGTTAATAGGCAGGCATTGTTAGATTGTTTCGTCTTGCATTCAGTGAGAAAAAAACTTTTTCAATAGACTATTATAAGAATGCTACCACAGAAGTAATCTTTAATTTAATAGGTTTGAGGCAATTTACACCTGTAAACCAGTAAGCAAAGGAAAATGTTTAATTTTCTGGCCAATCAGGGATTGAGAAAAAATTAAACTTACTAATATCAATACCTGTTGAAATAGTAAAGAGAAGGAGGTTTTAATTTCAGGAAGCCCAACAAATAATCCTGTTACTGGGTTGACAATCGCTGTATTATTACCCTTAAAACCGTGCATTATTTGTCTTATTTCCTTCGTATTCGTTTAAAAACAGGTTAAAGCAAAGAAAGCCTAAACAGCTCTAGATAATATGGGGTTGTATTTTACAACGAGGAAGGAGACAGTGTTTATGATGTTTCTAATTGCAGCATTCTTTCACGGACTCCTCACAAGGTAGGCCTAAAGACATTCACGCAAAATCACTATCTTACAAGATTCCATGCAATGAATCTACTAAAACTGTTGTATATAAATTGATACTTTGATCACGGCACTGGTGCTTTTATAGCAAAGATTTGTTGTTATTTTTGTCTACCGTTGTAGCGTGTTCATTGTTAGCGCAGAACAGTTATTTTCTTCTTTAGTTTCACCGAGAACAGCAGGAACTCGCTTAACAAGACCAGAACGGTCTAGCGTTTTCAAAACAACGAGCGTATTTATGTAAAGTTTGAATCCAAAGTTATAACACAATACTTTCCGAGCATTAGGAGTTTAAACTCTGTCCGCTACCTCTGGTAAATCATTTTAGCGAACTTTACTCATATTAATTTGAATCAATGCCATATGAAGAAATTCCTAAGAGTTCTAGATCCATTGTTCTCTTTAATTCATTTTTATGCTCAGATTCAAACTCAAATTTTCAGCATCTCCATTCGATAGCAAAGGTGAATCATTCCTCCAATGAATTTACAAGGAACTGATAAGAATATGATGCGAATCGAGTCTATGTGCCTTCACTGACATTTAAAAAACGTTGGTAATCTACAAACAGAAAGAAAAGGAAGACGAGAATACAACACCATATCTAATCTAATTACAAACATACACTAACGGTTTAAATTATCTTTTGCTTTTGGTTTTCATGGGGACAGGGCTAGGCTATTGCAATACCATAGGAGGTTTAAACGTATCGCCAGATCTCTATCGAAAATCCTGTGCGACAAACTAGTAATTGTATTAACCTACAGTTGGCAGTATTTTGTAAAATTTAGTGGATGGAGATTTTGTTTTTGTTTTTCTTAGTGGTCACTTCGTTCAAATTGTCAGAATGCATATATCACAACAAGTAAACTGTAACCAAAACATTCTGACTCGTACCGACAAAAATGGCGAAATAGTTTTTTCATTTCTTGAAAGATCTTTTACATGAGAAAACCTTAAAAAAGCAACAGGTTGTGACGAATAATAATAGACAAGCGGTGAAAGGTCTTTAAGACATATGCACTTGTACGACTATGTTTTGAATGAAACGCAAATAAACATTCTTCACGTTTGATAAATTTATAACAAAATGGGTATGCAGACATTCAGTAGATTTTGTATTCAAAATAACAATCAAAATATAACTAATATATATCTTTAGACAAGCCTAAAAGCGGAGCCCCCTTTTTGTTTTGTTTGTTTGTTTTTTTGCTGGCAGTTATTAATTTGTGAAAATACTCTCGTTCAAGTCGTTAAATTAAAAAACAAAGAAAAGAAAAAACAAAGGAAAAAAATGCCTATCCTCGCTGAGAGCATATGAAGCCGGATATTAGTCCACTTGGCCATGAGCGTTTACAGACATGTTCTAGGTTAATTTTAATACTTATTTCTTTCTTCGTGACAAGCTTGCCTATCAGCATGAAAATGCTGGTGTTTTTCCTGGCAAAATGTGTTCGGAACGCCGTAAAAACCATGGTTGTGGACAGAAAAAAACAAAAGCACTAGCTCTGCTATATTTGGCGTCGAAACCGCTGCGAAAAGCTGCGAACTCAAGCGGTGTGCCGACCGAGCTCAAACAGAACCGACAAGGCAAATTTGAACTTTTCGCCTGAGCTTTATCGCCTAATTTTTTTCGCCTAAATTGAACTTTTCCCCTTCCACCAAAAAGACAACTGAGTATTCTTTTGAACTTTTTTTTCCCATTAACAAATTTGTTTTTGACTTTTGTTGTCTTTGCTTGTTTTGCTACGACGCGGGTCAACATGCGATTTCGCGCCAAAAACACATGGGATTCAGCACAGGGTTATATCCAGTGTATGAAGTGTGTTGGTATCCCTGTGGTGCGGACGGACGGAAGGTCGTACGTACGTACGGACAGTCACGTGACTATTACGTCACTACCAAAATTTCTTGGCTTGATAGGTTACCAAATTTCCTTAGCAATGGAGCTCCGCTGACGCGCTAGCGCGCTGGCTCCGCTAAAATATTTCGTGAACTCAACTTTAGGCTCATAAGAACAATCTGGTACGTCATGTTTTTTTCCCATAAGAACCATGTTTTGAATATTTTTGTTGTTCAAACTTCTCATTTTTAAACTTAATTTATTTTACGCTCACAATAGATGTTGCATGCTGCTAGGAACGAACAGAGAGAAACATTTTTAACAGCAGTGAAATTCATAAGGCACGGGACAAAACCGATGCTACATTTCCATTCCACAACGTGCAACATTGTTGAATTCAACATTTTCATATGTTTGGCCAACATGTAGAATAATGTTGGATGATGGTGAATGATGTTGAAATACGGAAAATGGAGTCTGGTCGTCAACTTTCGATCCAACATCATTTGACATTTCTTTGTTTTCCGGCACGTGCAACAGTGTTGAACACATGCACATGCAACAAACATTGATTTAAATAATTGAACAACATTCACTGTCATTCAACGGGGTGGCCAAACGCGTTCAACAAATTTAATTCAACAATGTTGGAACAATGTTGTTTCGAGATGTAGAATTCGTTTGGCCACCAAGGTCAACATCGTACAACAAATTTGTATTCAACATTGTTGGATGATGTTGCATCCTTTTGTCCGGGACCTAAAGGCTCGCACAGGGATAGTGTAATAATGCAGAGCGAATCACAGGTACAATTGTTATCCCCAGGGGCCTCCGTGAAACAGAGTGACCATTATCCAACATTTATTGACAAGACTTTTTTGTATGAACGTGTGATGGCAATCAAATTGCAGTTTTAGTTATATTTTAGCTATTATTTTCGTAATTTTTATTTTGAATATTATTTTGAGTACATAATCTACTGAATGTCTGCAAATCCATTATCAAACTTGGAGAATGTTTTTTTGTGTAACATTGAATACATAGTCGTGTAAGTGTTTTTGTCTTTAAGGCCTTTCGACGTTTGTTTATTATTCGTCATAATTTGTTGCTTTTTAAGTTTTCTTGTGTAGATCTGAGCTGAAGAAATGGAAAAGAAAAATCTCCATCCCCTAAATACTACAACATACCGCCGATTGTAGTTCAATTTCATACGTAGTTTGCTTTGTCGGAAACGATTTTCGATAGAAATCTGGCGATAGAGAGAGCGACCGTTGGAGCTATCTAGTTTACGCTTCCAGGCACTCTTTGAATTAATGCTTTAAAATGATTCTGAAGGATGCTGAATGATGTTGAACAAAGCTACTTTACCAGCATATATTTATACAGAAAAAGTCGCATCCAACAATGTTGACTGACTGTCCATCCGTTTCACGGAGGCCCAAAAGCGTTTCACTTGTCGAAGGTGTATGTGAGACGGTGCTATCAAATGAGCAAACGCCCTGTAGAATTAATTTCTCCGGCCAAAGTCGGCCTTGAAAAGGAAATTACAGATTGGCACCTAGGAGCAAAGAAAAATCTTTGACCTCGGGGAGATTTGCCGACCCACGGCGTTTGCTCACTTCATAGCACTCTCACATATATACACCTTAAAAACTTCTACTTTGATTAACCGAGTACTACGCGGTACCTCACAGTGTTGAAAGGTGTTGAAGTGTTGACCCGTTTGACAGGGACCGAATTTGTTCGGTGCAACTTTGTTGGATCGTGTAAACAAATTTGAGTTAATCCAACTTTTGTTATTTAAGACAGAAAGATTTTAATAAATGACCTTTTTAGTCGTTTTAGGTTACTTTCCATAAACTAAATGCGATAGCTGCTTTTTCCCAGGAGTACTGCAGGAGTCGGTGAAGGAAGAGAGGGTAGAAGTGCAAATCGCACAGTTTTTGGGAGCAGCTCAAGAAAGGGTAAGTCGAGAAAGAAATGAACAGAAACAGGAATCATAATAACACCAGCAGATGTGTCCAAAGGTATTAGCTAATTCCAATTACCCATCTCCCTCAGGCCAAGCTTTTCGAATAAACACTGAAGGGGAAAGAAGGACAATTTCCCTGCTTATTTTGCCCATCCACATCCTACTGAAAGCTAACTAATATAACAGGTCAAACGTAGTGAAGGCGTAGAAATGAGCTACAGTGGAATCCCGATTTTTCGAATACTCGATTATTCGAAACTCCCGATTCTTCGAACCACAAGTCGTTTCCCTTGGATTTGCTTCAGTCAATCACTGTAATTTTACCCCCGATTTTTCGAATGCTCGATTTTTCGAAACTCCCGATATTTCGAACTAACTCATTCTTCCTTTTTATTACAAAGCAAGTGCCAAATCTGTCATTGAAGTCATAAGAAACTACAAGCTACTAACGTAACAACGCCGTTGTTACACAATCGAGGGTCTTGAATTACTGTACATGATCAAAGTTCCTTCGTTTAGTTGCATTTTTCAAGCTCTTGCCGTAGCACATTAATACATTTTGCTGTTCCTTTAAATCGTGGAGTACAGGGTACTTTTTTTCTGATACAGTAAGGGGAAGGAAATGCTGTCAAGAGTCCGCGCAAAATTACAGACCCATGTATCAGTACAGTACTGGTTTTTGTTCTGCCAGAATTGGCTTAAATCCTTAAATTTTCGTTTTGTTTTAAATGCAGGTTTTGTTGGTAAATAAAGATGGTTCACACATTAACAAGAGTGATATACCCTTGTTGTCTGCCTTCTTGGATCTTATAAAACTATCCCACGGTGACTCCCGATTTTTCGGACCAATTTCCATTTCCCTTGGAAGTTTGAAAAATCGGAATTCCACTGTATTGCCATTATCTATCAGAAGCTGTTCGTTGTGCTTTAAACTGCTATCGCAATGTCACCTCTTAGAAGCCAAATTTCCGGAATTTAAAAATCTCAAGTACACCAGGGTATACTCGTGTCCGACCCGGCGGGCCGAGTAGGGCCTAGTTAAATTACAACTGCCCTATATCTGGGACTACAACTTGAACAAATTCCCCATTAAGGCACTGAGGGTTAGTCATTGCTGGAATTTGACAATGACAGTATCGACTAGCCTGTGAACAGACTCCTTAGTGAGAAATAGCTCGCAAGAAAAATCTGTTATGGAGAGTGAGCCGAGTATTGACAAGGAGGAGAAAGCACCGTCGTCTCCTCCCGAAGCCTCGCACCGCTCGCTGATTTTTCTTGTGGTCTATTACTTACTGGGTGGCCTGTTCACAAGCTGGGATAGACTCTCCTCAGAGCTTGAATTAATCTCCCTCATGTATTTAAATTGTAGCAATGCCTCCTGACGGGTCGTACGCAAAGGTGTCAAAACTAATCAGCAGAAGACTGAGGGGCTACGACAAAAATGTTCGTCCAAACGATACAGGTATGCCGAGGGTTTGTCTTGCATCACGGCTCTTTCGTATTTCGTACTTAAAATAAAAATGCTGCGTGGCTTGGCAAGGGTGGTTGATGCTTTCAGAGGTTTGTCCTTTCCGCCCAAGAGAAGTCACTCTCTGAAATAAATCTTAGTTCTAGCAAATCTTGGTTCAAACTTTTGAGACTGTGGATCAGTAGCTAAGAGTGCTCACTCAAATTAGAAGTTATTATGGTCGCCACATACGACAGACTGCATCCATGGGGATTCAGGGCAAGTGTACTCCTTGTTATGGCATACTTTTGTGAAACGCACCAATGGAGAGCTTCCATAGTTGTTTCAAATTCTAAGACTATTAAACATCGTTTTCTGTTTTAGCCTTTTGTCTCACAGGGTACGATATAAAGATTGAGTAAGTGAATGATAAGGTAGCTCTGTTGCAGACGGGAGCCAATTATATAACCTAACAAGGCCTTTAAGGCGAGTGCAAAAAACATTTTTGAAGGATTATCCTTTGTTCTCCAGGAAAGCCCGTGGAAGTTCTCATAGAATTCAAGCTAATGGCTTTTGGAAAAATAAGAGAAGAAGAAATGGTGAGTCACCTATTTAAAGGAGAACTGAAGTCAAAAATCAAGTATTTTTTTCCTTAAAGCTTAGACCATAAATATTAATGTTTGAAACCTTTTTTCTGTCTACTGGCTTACTTTCGGTCTCAAAAAAATAATTTTACTGCGAGTTTGGGCCAACAGCATTGCGGCGCAGAATGGGTGTGTCAGCGGTCATTTTGGTAACCTATGACGTAAGTGGTGGGGAACGAATGCAAGATTTTACAAAGAGAAGTACCGATTTGACCCATGTAGAACTTGTACTTTGAGAGTATATTAGTACAAATGCGACGGAAACGCCGGAGAAATACCCGTTTGGAACGTTCTTCTCTTCTGCTATCTCTACTGGAATACTTCCACTTGTCCTTGAACGCGTAAGTTACATTTTCACCGCGGATCGATGGCGCGTCTTCAATAACAACACCCGCGCAAATTTTCCGAAAATATCAACTCTGTTTATTTGGAGTTTGCTTCTCTTTCCGAAAAAAAAATATACTAGGTTAAAGTAAGTTATGTCTTATTAACTGATTTGCCTGAATTTACCGATAGCCTTGCCTTTTGAACGGCACTGGAGTTCACTAGAAACTTGATGACTGTAGTCAGTTCGTGTAAGTCTTATTACAGATACTGGAACGCATCAGTACATCTTTGTGTTACAAGACTCTGCCGCCTACTCTACTACATAAACATGCATAATCTTGTACTCATTTATCGTAAACCTTGCCATTTTTTTTGTACTTCAATACTGGATTTCGGTTCGAACATTAACATTTAGCGCTCCGCTCATCGGGCATCAAATACCTGCCGTAATCCATAAAGCCCGGACACCTTCAAATAATATTATATCCCTTTGTGTTGACATGTCGTGTTTTCATTACACTGTGAATTACCTTCGCAATTTTTCAACTGAAAGCGGCATAATTTTTCGTTCTTGCGTCAGGTATTTGAACTGATAGGCTATATAACAGATTCATAAAGGTAAAGCTACAACATGTACCTTGCTTTCGGCGCACTCACAGACTGTAATAATTATTTATCGGTTTTTATACTGTTTTGTCACACCACTTTTCTCCGTAACTGAGTTCGTTTCCAAATATCTTCACGGTCAACGCTGGAGTTATTCACCAGTTTATTCTACCCGGCGCGAAGTTCTAAACGCTATATTGTAGAAAAGCTGGAAGCCAGGGGAAAATATCGCAATAAGGGACCTGTCATTTATTAGAGGGGGGGGGGGGAGGGCTGGTGCAATTTTTTTTTGCCAGGTGCAGTTTTTGTATGCCCTCCCCCAATTTTCTGCAGAAAAACTGTAACCCTCCCCCTCGTGTGATCCAAAAAAGTTATGACCCTCCCCACGCCAAAAGACATGATGGAATTATTAAACGAGATCAATTTACTTTGTTCTGTTCATAACAGAAAGCGTGTTGCTCTCCTCCCTGATCTTGTACCAGTAGGAATGCGAGAGAAATTGTTATAATCGTTCTCGTCACTTTCCTCCTCTTCCTCAGAGCTTGAAGAGCCAATTTCTGCTAATACAAAATCCACCGCCTCTTCTTGATCTTCATCCTCTCAAGAAAGAGCGGCTTCTTCCAACTCGTTGCCACTATCAAATTGTTCCTAGTGCTTTGTCGAGTTTGTTAAATTATTTATCAGTATCAAACGGTCTTGATAGCACAAGTGGTGTAATTATTATTAAAAACACAACAACGCTCTTCAGTTTTCGGAACATGTTTGGATGTTTCAAACACCATCATCAGCCATAATGAATATATCCTAAGGTTTACAGAATGATCGTTATTATGTAACAGCCTATGCTGATGATGGTGTTTGAAACATCGAAACATGCATGTTCCGAAAACTGAAGAGCGTAACGTTGTGTTTTTAAACATAATTTATCAGTATATGTCTTTGCACTTCAATCAATTTATCTTTCTTCAAAGGGTGGGACTTCAGGTGATGGGATTGTAGGTATTTGTCCAACACGGCCACTGTTTGCTTTCTTAGAGTCTCATCATTGCACAAACCAACCCAATCATAGTCTTGGTAAGTCATTTTAGCTTCAACAGACGATTTCTCCAGTCTCTCCTTCTTTCTCTTTTCCTTTTCCCCAACAATTTCAAGTGCTCCAAATATGTTTTCACACATTCTTCTGATACAAAAAACTCCTGTGCGAATTTTGAAATGCTGTCGAGATCTTCTAGAGAGCATTCACAAGAATGATATGCTTTCCTTAACTGGGCTCGTGGCAAATAATCGTCGGTGGTTCTGTTGTCTGTTAGCGTCATGTGCACGGGTATGTAGTGAAGTCCAGGGCTTTGATAATCAGGGAATGGCCTTTGAATGCGCTCAGTCTGACTACAACACTTTTCCACTTGCAAAAGTCACGTAGTTTGCTGCTGGAAATTTCACAAGCCCCCTTCTGGTATTCAAGAAACATCTCTCCAATTTGGAAATGAGTATCAATAAATGAATATATCTTCTTGAAGTAACTCCAACCCGGGAGCTGGCGTCTCTTGGCCTCTGTTGTGGCTGCTGTGTATTGCATCAGATACTTTTTATTGAAAAAAAAATTGATATTTTTTGCAAGTCGTAACATAACATTTAACATTTAACAAAGTCTCCAGCAGGCCGTGGCTCATCATCCACCATTGCTGCTAACTCCTGGGCTACTTGCCGTACATTCTTTTCCAAGCAGTCTCTCTCTTTTTGCTTTACTTCACTCACTCACTGATAGTGCATCGATCTCCTCGATTGTCAGGCCGTCAAATGGTTTGGAATATTCCCATCTCAATGCTGATCCATCTACTAGGGTATCACCTATGGCTGCATTTTGTTCTTTCTGCTTCATTTTGAGCAGAGTCCCCTGGGGCACGATGGATTCGGTTAACACGATCAGATGAATGAATGGGGGCAATTTCTGCGTCCCTGAAGCGAACCTCTGTATTGGTTATTCCCACTCCAGGGCCCGCATCTCTGGTCTTCAGGATGCTACAGCACCTTCTAGGGGGGTTCAAACAATCTATCTTGCTTAGATACTGGGAGCATCCACTTAAAAGGTCTTCCATTGTGTTCCACAGCTTCTCTTGTTTTACATAGAAAAGCATGTTCCTTTGTTTGATATATAAAAAGCACTTTCAGTGCAACAGTTGACATACATGCAGGCTTGTTGGGTTGTTCAGGTTGATCATTATTAAAGTTAAAAATGCTTACTATGCAAGGGACAGCAATGTTTACAAAAAAAAAAGATCTGGCCCTCCCCAAAGCCCTGCTTCAATTTTTGGTGACCCTCCCCTTTTTGGTTGCATAAAATGTAATGACCCTCCCCCCATTTGCACCAGCCCTCCCCCCCCCCTCTAATAAATGACAGGTCCCTAACAGGGAAAAATTACGGAACGTGAAATGCAATACGCGATAAGCGGCTGTTGTATGACCTTGGTGTCAAAACAATGCCGGATCTGTTGGGCCGGGATAGATTATTTATTTGCCGCACAGGAACGGTTCAAAAGAATTCTTAACTTAGCATACTCAGTGGTAGTTATACTGCTGCATGAAGGAGAAGAAATTCGCATGCAAACGTGAACATGTGCCCCGGCTTTACTCACAACCGATAGCCGGGCGTATGGCTTGGAGCACGGGATCGATCGATTTTAAATCCAACTCACTCACTAACAAAATAATAGAAATACCACACGAGTGGAAACAAACCTGATTGATCACACTTTTAATTGAGCTCCTCAACGTCTTGATAAATTAATTGTCAGCTCTCAACATAGCTTGAATTATCCTCGCCTACATGGTCTTCGCAATTGAGCGCAAATCGTCGCTAATTCAGCTTTCCCGATTCTCTCAAGCACGGGATCGATCGATTCTAAATCCAAATCACTCACTAACAAAATAATAGAAATACCACACGAATGGAAGCAAACCTGATTGATCACACTTTTAATTGAGCTCCTCAACTTCTTGATCAATTAATTGTCAGCCCTCAACATAGCTTGAATTATCCTCGCCTACATGGTCTTCGCAATTGAGCGCAGATCGTTGCTAATTCAGCGTTCCCGATTCTCTCAATATTTGGGTCCTAGACTTCTTCTTCCGAGCCAATTAGTTATTCACAAGGGAAATATACTATTCCAAACTGGAAAGGGTGTACACAGTTCATGATGGGAAGCAATATTTGTGAAATAACAAAGCCTTGGATTTGGAGCAGTTAGTAGCACTCTTTGGACAAACGGAATATCTTTCCCCATCACTTACGTCACAACATACCGCTGACATCTGTAGCGAGCCCACAATGACAAAGCCCAAAAAGCGGGAAAATCCCAATTCCAAACCCAATTTTTTCGAAAATAACAAGTCGTAAGTGAAAATAATTGCCAAAACTTGATTTTATATGTCTAAAGCTTCCAAATAAAATAATAAAAACAACATGATTTTTGGACTTCAGTTCTCCTTTAAGACTAATCATTTCAAGTAACGAGATAATCCCTGAAAGGGTTCAGCGTCTTTCACTTTGGAGAAAACTCCCTGGACAACTAACTCTGCGAACAGCTGGTCTGGATTGAACTTGATCTCCTTGTTTGGATAGCTAGGTGAATAGGCACCTGTGGCTACTAGTTGTCTGTAGGCATATCTAGCGTTCACTTAAGTAAAAAACAAACAAACAACGAAGAAAACCGAGAAGCAATTTATTTAATTTGTGTTTGTCTTGCAATGTTTCAAAGGGAATGACCAAGAACATCTAGTTTTATCAGTTAAATACGGTTTGTTGTTTTCTAGGATTACACAATAGACGTATTCTTCAGACAATGGTGGACGGACCCAAGACTCGCCCATGGAGACGACAAGGTGTTTAACGCCGCTCTGGATCCTACCAAACTTGGACCCGGGATTTGGACCCCTGACACCTACTTCAGAAATGTAAAATCTTCCAATTATCACTCCATCAGTCGAGAAAATATGCGACTCAGAATAGCCAAGGATGGAAGTATCTATTTCAGCGCCAGGTAAGATAATCAATGGAAGTAAAACATATGAAATGAACATTTCTAAATGTGAACTGATTGAGTTCATCATCAGTCATCAGTCATGAGCACATCAGTGAATCGTAGTACCACAAAAAGTCCGGAAGATCGCACCTCACCGACTTATGGTAAAGTACGTAAAACGTAGAAAAGTGAGCTAAATAGTGAAAACTGTGATTATGTATATATCCACAAACGTTTCGGGCTACTAGGACACAACGATCAAACTGCTAATATGTGCGAAACATAATGATACTCATTAATATTTTCATTATTGACTTTTGGTTTGTGACAGACGTGATCCGAACCTACATCTTTGTTTAACCTGTTACATGCTTTTCCTATGGCTGTCAAACAGATATCAATCGTGTCTTCTTTGTTTCAGGATCACGCTGACCGCTCAGTGTGATATGGATTTGAGGTTGTTTCCTTTGGATACCCAGATGTGTGATCTTATAATAGAAAGTTGTAAGTACACTAGTTTGACCAGAATCAAATAACTGGTTCTCCTATCTGACAGGAGGCAAACCAGCTCCTACATTTTCGAAAAAAGAAAATGGACACTTTTGAATGCGCATTGGTGTGGGGATTCAATCTGACGAACGGCTAACGTTCGAAATGTCAGCTTACAATTTCTTTACGTTGGTCAATTTACCTTATCAACTTAGTTGATAAATCCAAAGTTTTGTGTTTCACTTCTCCACCGACGCAGCACTACAGTTTCTTTCAAAAATGAACCCCCTTGTTTATCTATAAGCATGGCGGAGGAGTTGAACTCGGGTTTACCGTGAAACAACGGCAGTTATTGGACAGATTCCCTGCGTAGCAGCCGCTAAAAGGGGAGGGAGTGGGGTAATTAGCAGGTGCGAGACACTTTGCGCTTGCGAATAATTGGCCCTTTCCCTCCCTTTTCGGTGCCTACCACACAGGCTATTGGTCAGAGCAAGACGTGGAACCGGGACCTCTGGATTAAACATCCGCACCGTAACCAATCGGCCGCGCTGCCTCTTCCGTTCGGTTTTAACTGAGGATAAAAACTTGAATCGTGGACTTTTTATTGTAGATGCCTACACTGTGGATGACGTTGTGTATAACTGGAGAAATCCAGGCTCAGATGCTATTGAAGTTTTTGTCACCGAGCTTGCTCAGTTTGACCTGTTAGATATTGTTACATCGAAAAAGGCTTCTACAAATAGCAAAGGTTAGTCGTCTTTGTAGTGATCTATATGCCTCTCATCAAGCCTCTGGGAGCTTATTCAATTACACGCCTCAGCCCCAAGAAAAGGGGTCCTTTTAGAGCGGGTTAGTAGAAATGGGGGAGCTAGGGGGCTATCTCAAATCATGTCAGAGTTCTTTTGCATGAATCTTCTAGTATGCCCGGTTGTGAATCATAGTGTTGCAAACGCAACGCCGATGCAATATCTGTATGTCTGCAAACCAACACTGCTTCCCCCTTTTACCTAGTGTTTACGTAATATAGATTATTTGTTTGCTGGTCTTTTACACTTAATTCAACTTAATTCGTACTGCACACTAAATTAGGATATGGTGGAAGTGGTGGAGTGGGGTTTATGGGTTTACTAGAAAAAGGCCAAGGGAAGGACAATTCGAAAGAGGGGGTGCTTTAACAGTGACATTAATAATCGCATCCCAACAGCCATTAGTTGGGCCTTCGAAACCTTATCCAGACCTTGTTTCAGCTAATAGTATAAATCACAGCATTTTTAGCTAGCTTAACGTTCACACTTTTCACATTATTCAGGCTCCCAAAGGAAGGGGGGGGAGGGGCGTCTTTGGAGCCCTGGAGCTCTGAAATTTTTGTCATGGAGCCCGGAGCCCGGAGCCCACACGCCTCTCTCGACTTAGAGCCTGAGCAAAAATGCTATTTTTGGAGTGAAGCAATGGAGCCCTATAGCTAGAGCCCAGAATTTTCCCCCTTGGAGCCCTGGAGCCCTGGAGCCCTGAATTATTTAGGCCGGAGCCCTGGAGCCCTAAACCCTTTTGGGAACCTGCTTATTACAAACGCGAGGATTTCCTTGGCCCCAACAAGGTGAACTAACTTAACTGATGATGATTGAGTCGTGAGCCGAGCTTATAGCTAACGACGTACGTAGTACCGAGTTGGCTGTAAGTTCATGTACGACGTGATTGAGTGGAATAGATACTTTACTATTTTTTTCACTATCAAGTCCACTAAATTGCGGGTCTTCTTTATTCGTAGGATATGAACCGGTAGCCTATTGTTAGGGAGCCAATCATAGCAAGCACATGCTCACATCAGGCGGTTTGTTGACTATATAATAAAATAATTTGTGTTTAATGTCTCTCAAGGTTCATTTGACAGTTTAAAGGCGACGTTCACACTCAAGCGACGAACAACGTACTTCATTTTCCAGCATTACATTCCATCAGCGTTTGTTGTTTTCCTTTCCTGGCTAAGTTTCTGGATTGACCGTCATGCTGTTCCGGCGCGAATTTCACTTGTGATCACGTGCATCCTAAGCACCATGTTTCTATTTGAATCAATCAACTCCAGTCTCCCACGGATTTCTTACCTGAAAGCGGTGGACCACTACTTGATTACGTCATTCGTGTTTATTGTTTCCTGCATGGTTGAGTACGTATGCGTATTAAACTTTCCGGACAAAACGTCTGCTTTACTAAGGAGTCAAAGTCTTGCCCCGGTAAGTGTGAACAGGTTTTGCGGGATTCAGGATCGGCATCAAATTGAGGTGGGATGTGGTATCAGCTTAACTAGGAATTTTAGGGGTGGAGTACGGGATGAAATCACTATTGCATCAAGCTTGGTACGTTAAAATGTATTTTCCCCGATGGCGGGAAGGGTAGTTAAAACATGCAGCAAATCGTGCAACCAAGTCACTTAGGGATCGGGATGAGCCTTTTCAGGGCTCTCTGTTCACATGTACAGGCATCACTTTGCAATTAAGCGAAAAGCCAGAAAATCATGCAAATTGCAAATAACTATTTTACAATAAGTGAGCAAATTCTCGCACGCTGATTGGCTAATTTTTATTGTCAATAAGAGTACAGACGGATGAAACACGTAAAGCTGACGCAATCATCAAAAGTTTTGTGAAACTTTTCAGCGCTGCATTCTTGATGAGACGAGAATTGTACCACAAATCTAGTTGTCTTCAATGAGGAAATCATCTAAAATTTTTGGGTTAAAACTGAAGAAACCATTGCAACCTTAGAGCGAAAAGATGAGGATGTTTATTGTGGATTCAGACCTGAAAATCGACGGTGAGCGGGAATTCGTGCTGTCGATGAAATTAAGCTAATCTGTGTTTTAACGGATTATTTTGTGAGCAGTTTTCGCTGGATTAAAGGTTAGTTGAGCAATTCAAATTTGTCCTTGTATTTCTGGACTATTTTTACTAAATTTTTTATTCTCGAGCGATGAAATTCAGATTCTGCGGCCTGCGGCTCGTGGATCTACAACACTTTGACAATGTTATGACGAAATTTATCATCAATAAGAGGACAGACGCATAAAAACTGACGTCAATTTGTTAAATGGAAGATGTCTATAATGCACAGAAGTCTCCCGGGAGGGGGGGGGGGGGTACTCCTCCGATTTTTTGGTGGCGGTACCTTAAACTCTAACCCATTTCAGACAAAAATATGTAATTATTCAATATCTGTTTCCAGACGGCGCCTCTAAGGTCTTTAACCATTCTCAGACCTGATTTGCAAAATCAATACCCAAAGTTTCATAACAAAACGGCTACACCTACCTATACAAGGGTGAAGGTGATGGGGGGGGGGGGAGTCTAGAGGTTAGCATGTTTTATTTGGACTTTCGACCCGAAGGTCGGTGCTACTACATCTGGCAGAAAACTGTGGAAATGGGTGGTGATATAGAGATTGGCACTCGCACTTCCGACCTGAACGGCGACAACTCAGGACCTCGTCTCTACCTATATTGTTGTCTACCCTTTTCTTCACACTAGATTTCTTCAAAGCGACACAAAAATGGGTATCAAAGTGCCAGTTCGGTGATATTTTTAGTTGCCTCACGTTAAAGAAAGCGGTGTTAGATTGGCTTGATGGGCCACTCATAAGCCCTTCTTCCGTCTCCCTCTTAAGCTATACTTATTTTCCTCATTAGCCACCGACACCGTGTCAAGGAGGGAACTCTATCGCAGAGATGATGGACCAAACATTTCACGGCAGCAAAGATCGACCTAACGGTGTAGCTGGAAGCGTATCGATAAGGAAAGGAGCGTTTCTGCACGAAAATCTCTCGGCTTGGAGGAGGAAGCAGGCGCAGACTCCCTTTAACCCCTATATGGAAGGGTTCCCTACAAAACAATTTCCTCCCCATTATATTGACCAGTACGCCCGCAAGATATTTCCCCTTCTTTTTGGATTGTTTAACATAGTATACTGGTCTTACTATCTTCCGCGCCGATGACTTCATTACGGCAAACAGTGACCCTGATCCGGATGACATCATAACGTGAATTGGTGGCGATGACTGACGATGATGTCATGGTGGAGAACCTGGTCAGGGAAAAGAAGAAGAAAACTAAATAAGAGAGAAACGAAGAAAGAATGCTGTACTTGAAGTATGAATAGCTCTATTATAGGATAAGGGAGTAGTATTAGAGGTTAGCTTAGCTTAGCTTAGCTTAGCTTAGTCTTGACCTTTAGGTTCCCTGTTGAGGAGCATGGCGTCAACTGTGCTGCGTCAGCAGACTGCGTTGGCTGCCGTTTTCCTTCCTGGTTGTGTTCCAGGTGATAATTTATTTTTTCAGTTATTCCTCGATTGACCTCTTCCAGGTTAGGGAAGTGAAACGACAACTTTTCATTCAGTTTTCCGTTATGATTACTGCTAAATTGTTCTTACTCTTTACTGTAAACAACGGCTTTCATTTCGGATTAGCTCAGCTTAGGAACGGCTGACGCCTGAATGCACGCCAGCTCCCTGACTGACGAGACTATTAATGTCCTTATCTATTATTTGTTAATAATGCTGATTTTGCTGTAGCCTAGCTACAAGCAGGTGCCCTCGTTTCGCCGGTGGCGAGATGTCCCATGCGCTCGCAAATAGCCGACTGGGGAACTTGCGGCTTGGCCCCTCGAGCTGACTCCCATAGGAAACACCAAAGAAACGGAGAAAAATAACAAACAAACAAACAAAAACACCAGATGAACCTTAAGTAAAAGGAAAATCAAACAAAAACACTAGATGAACCGTAAAGCTTACGTAAAGAAACTATCCAGACTCCTAGACGTAGACTGGAAGATGTTGTTATTTTTCTTCAAAGATAGAAGAAGGCGCGCGAAGAATCGGGAATGTTGCGACCTGAGCGGTGAGCTGCAATACGCTTAGCTTGCAACGGACAAACCACTTCTTTCTCCCTATTTATACAAGAAAAAGTAATAATGTAATTCAGCTACGTTAGACTGATCCAAGCGTGACATTGACACAGTTCGAAATGTGACCTTCACTTCCAATTCTCGAGCGTCATAACATCTCCCAATAAGCGACAATAATGACTTTACATTTCTACACAGAGAGCTACTTTGTAGTGTAAAATGTTTAACAGTTCGTTGTAATTTATTGAAATCAAAAGTTAAGGCCTTGCTCTCCGCCTAAAGTTATTTTCATGTGCGTTATGTCAATAAAAATTTTGCTCCTGCTTACCTGATTTCCTTTTAATCCTCTATTATCCGATCTTTCTCAAGTTCAAAGGCCCTGTTCTTTCTGCAGACTGTGCACAATTCAGTAATAAAGGCTTGCTCCAACAGAGTGGTTTTTCAAACCATTAGATACAATCTTTTCAGAGTGCCGGAGTTCCTCGATCTCTCGACCAGCGCACTTGGATAAGACTGCTCAACACAAGTCAACACTTCGTCTAAGCCACTTGATTTGTCTGCCTTCAAAGCAGATGGTTATTATCTTAACCGACTTCGTCCTCTTATCTTTTAACATCGTACTATTTCTCTTGTTGCGTTTAAGGGGAGAAGAGGGGTCTTTCTATACAGGGTCTCAAAGGGGGGCGGGGGGGGGGGGGGGAGGGGGTGTTCTTGGAGCCCTGGAGCCCCAATGTTGCTGTCTTGAGCCGTAAAGTTTTTGTCTTGGAGCTCTGGAGCTCTAAGCCCCTTTGGGACCCTGACCATGTGTAGAAGGTGAGGGGGTGAAGCTAGCAAGGAGATTTCGGAATTCGGCTCCCACAAGAACTGTCTTTAACTGCTCAATACCTTGAAAGGTAACAGTGAAAGGTTATAATCACCTTCCACAGCACAATAAATAGCGCCACAGGAAACTACAGCTCAGTAGCAGGTTTCACGGGAATCTTCGCATGTCGCAACTGACATGGGGGAGAGGAAGAAGGGTACAAAACTTTTAATTTCCCGCACTCCTTAATCCCCATTTCCGTCCATGTTTGGTTGTATACCGTCCCTTTGCGCTTTTTGCGAAATGTAAGGCAATGTTGGCTAAATTTTTCCTATTTTTCTCGCCCGTCCCCCTCTTTCCCTCCTTCCCGTCAGGAGCCCATTAGTGGGCTCCTGCTCCCGTACACTTCCCGCTTCCTTTTCTCCCTGACCTGCCCCCCCCCCCACCCCCATCACATACAATCACGAGGACTGTGTTTGAGAGTTGTTAGGACATATTTTTGGCTGGATCTCCTGCTCGTATGAACGGCCGCCTGCCCTTTTGCCCGAAAAGCCCCAATAGTGATCAGCATCTAATTTGCCCCTTTAAAATCAATACGATAACAAATGTAAAGGTCATGAGAATAAACGAAATGATCATCATTCACCTGACTATAAAACGCCTTCCAACTACTACAGTGAGAATTGTGCAGATACTAGTGAGGAAAATTTGAATTTTGATATTGAGGTGTAACTTGTCGGGTCAGGCATTGCACTACAGACTATGTAAATGTTCGGCAGGCCGGAAAAAAGCATATAATAGAGTAGGTGGATTAACAAACAGTGGGGCGCCCCTTCATCGGCTGCATTTCGTTATTTTAGCTATTCAAAATCTTTGACCCACGAACTTGCGTCTTGCCGTTACGCGTTTCGAGAATCTTTGGCCCGACTTCCATTTCCAGTGATACGTTCAAGCTCGCATTCACGTTATCTGGGTCTGGTTTGTTTATTTCTTGATAATCATCCGTCTGAGGTATGGATCGTTTTGAGTTTCTGTGGAGGGTCATGACTTTTGTCATCGTTGTCTTGATTAGTAAGTGATGCTGGTAAAATTCCAGTCGCATCTCCGTTGGGATTAGCCACAAAAGAAAAACAGTTCTACCGTCTCACCAGCATTAATGATCAAGTCAGTTTGGAAGAAAGAGGTTTTGCTTTCAGTGGCACGAACAGCAGGTGAGTCTTGTACTTCATACATTTTTTCAACATGCAATGTTTATTTGCTTTCTTGTGCCATACTCTGTTCCGTTCTTCAGTAAGCATTTAAACTTCACCATCAAGTGTGCTTTATGAACCGGAGATGTATATAACTGCTTTCTGCAAACTTACTGACCTTTGTCCCAAGTCCGAAATTCATCGACCTTGAAGTTGTCATTTTGAATTTAAGCACTTTCTTGAGTTGTTAGTTATGATGTTTCTCCTTTTATTGAGATGAAAAGCAACCGGGTAACGTTGAATCCCCAAACAGTAAGGTCCGTCTTGTTCTGGCTCCATTAAATATAATTTGTTTCATCTAGATAGCTCACGAGATACAAAACTGGTGCTCTTGAAAATAACAACGAAATGTGACAAAAACAAGCTCTATAGACAAGCATATTTTATGTTTGTGCTCGAAAGTTTAATAAAATATCGATCTGCACTTGGATTTGTCAAATTGACAAGTTAGCTAATAAATCATCAAGAAAACCGAGTCTACATTTTGCTCATTCGGGTACAACTGAATGGTATTTCATTAGTCATTGCCGTCCTAAATGTCTGGACGCCCTCGTCTTCAAACTTGAAAAGAAAAATACACATTTTTATGTGGACAAATTGAAAATCAAACAAACCACTTGAACACCCTGCTCAGTAGCTTTCATATGAATAGTCTCACCCTTTGGATTTGATTGTCAGACTCAAAGGTTTACGTACATAGTTCAAATTTGACATCAGATGTAAGAGGGCTTAACAACGAGCTTTAAACTCAAGACCGGTGAACCATTTTTCGGCCTTTCGGCTCCCATCATCGGCACACAATCAAGCAGGTACGCCAAAGAGAAGTTGTTTTAGCGATATAATTAGTGGAAATATCGGTGAACATACTGGGTGGAAAACTTTTAACGATTTGTTGAGTATGTTTATGTTTAGTGTGGCTACGCCAATTTACATGGTGTATCACGTAATAAGCAAACAAGAACTGTGTGCTGGAACAAAATGCACACAACATTTTATCGTTTTGAAGTAAAAGAGATAGGTAAGACCGAGCCAAACAAGGAAACTGTAAAAATGTACCACTAGCAAATCAACACAGCTTTTATTGTTTGGTCCTTTACAAAACAGACCTGGTTTCAACGTAAAGTTTACGAGTCTGTGCAGGCCTGCTAATTTACTTAATTCCCGTTTTATCGGCTTAATTGTGAAAAGCAAACAGTTTTGCTTTCACTAGCTAAACTTGCAAAGAAAATCAATTTAGAATTAGTAACAGGACCCGTGTGTGGCGCCTAATGTGAAGGTAAACAGTTACAGTGCTAAGATGTTGCTGGGAGTGAGACACTTGACTCCTGGTGATATGGTCATAATGCATAAATCCGGGGGGTACCATGTTAGCTACAGAGGTATATGTTGTCAGCACAGAAGATAACGAGTAAGACGTCTAAGCCGTTTTGGAGGTAATAAGGTAGATTTTTGCCTTTAAAGCCTGATAAACGGTAAGGTTTTGAAGGGAAGCCCTGTAATGGGGTTAAAAAACTATTTATTTTGCCGGCAAGAAAAATTGTTAGGCTTTCGATCTCTGGCCCGCACGCCCCTCCTTTTCCCCGGACATTTATTCACGAGTTGTTCTTAATTAGTTTTCCCTCAGTCAAGCACATTTTGTTTTTAAAAGCCATTTTTATCATAACCGGAAAAAGTGCAAATATTGATGACAGGGATAATATTGACCAATATTTGTAGAGTCGCGTAGAAAGCATTGCCGGAAAAGCCTTTCCGGCAAACGATATGATGCAAGTGAAGTAAACAAAGAAATTATAAAGGTGCTTTTTATTTAATCATTCCGAAAACCCTGTATGTGAAGCGATGAAATTTGACAGAACGCGAAGACAAATTGATAGAACACCAAATATGACTTTCAAAAACCTTTGGGGCAGCCTTTTAGAGCAAATTGGTTGGCCTGTTAGGGCAAATGATTTACTGAGTTTAGAAATCTTATGACCCTTTCAAAGGAAAACGAACGCTGTACGTACTCGTACTCTCATGGAATTGATCAAGGGCTACGAGGTCATTCACAGTTGGTGGTGGTTCGTCCTTTGAAATCGGGGGCTAAATGATCTGATCCGACGAGGGAAAACACATTGTAAAACGCTCCGTTTATACTAAATGGGCAGCGGGTTTATTAATAGAAAGTTAACTTCATTATTTTAGTTCTAAGTTAATTTACATATGCCGAGGAAATGGGTATAAACGACCCGGGAACAGATGGGTTGCGTGATATTACATAAATTGTTTCTTATCGCGTTTAGTTGCGGGCGTGTGTAGAGATCATAAAAGAAAACCATTATCTAATGCTTTTCCCGCTCACAGTTCATCGGCTACAATCTGGAATGGTATGGACTATCGAGTTTTGGACGGGAAACAATGCAGCACATAGTCGAATCATGACAAATTTTAGCAAACGTTAAATCGTATGTTTTCCAGCAGACTGTAAAATAAATTTTCCCGTATATATTCAGAACACGTGGCAGCTTTTAGGTAAAACGAACTGACGGAGAGCCAGAGCGATATTTTTTACGAATATGTATTTTTCTGATGGATAGTATGCTTGCTGCTAACCATCGGTAAAAGTGCGTCTCACGAGTGTTTCAGGTTACCATTCTCTGTAGAAAGAAGGCAAATAGTGGCCCGTGCTTTTGAAGCCAAAAACTTGTGCAAACTTACACCGGTTCTCCTTTTTTTGTTGTTTCTACAAAAATGCCAAGTTTTCTCGTTGTGTTTGTGTTACTTGCTTTGGAAGTCCCTTTATTGGCAGATTGAATCAGGTTTTTCTTATCTGATGCACGGCTTTGTCCACGCTCCAGCTATAAAAGAAAATCCTTTGATGCTTCGTCTTAACAAAATCAGTGCTTGGGTAAACTGACCCAAGCACATCCCGTAGTACTGTGTGTGTCATCGACTGGCTTATCAAAGTCTAAGGTTCATCGTTCCCCTCGTGAAATTGCAATATAAGTCTGTTCTCTTATCATTTTTGTTCTGTATAATACTGCTTCTCTTCTCACTATTGTTTTGGCTCAACGTAGTCCACCAGGAAGTAATTGTTGTTCTTCGATCACTATTTATTCCTTAGTTTTCGAAACCGCCTCCAACTCACCTCACTAAACCACTCTTAACCGCCTCCAATCGACCGCCAGTAGTACACGTTTTACTGTATATACTGTCGTTTACTCTTCTGTTTAAAGCAAAAATCATTACTTACATCAGACCGACTTTCTGGGAACAAAAATAACATCTATATTGATCTGTGCTTAATTTGGAGATTCACGTGCTGTCATGTGAGCAGCGAGAACAAAGGTTTTTACTATCGTTAAGTTTCTTCACTCACATATTTCAATGTCCCCTTGAATACGTTGAATAGAAGTATTGAATGATCTATCATAGCCAAACAGGTTGAGCTCGGCAACAAAATATTTGACATCTCTATCGATATCCGGACGGACACGCGACGGAATGTTGAGAAGTGCCACCGGACGTTTTGATCAGACTCTTGGGTAAATAACGCTTTGTTTGTCGGTAAACCTTGCTTCAGACATTCTATAATGTTTATGTTGAATCAATTCCAAAAGAAATCTGTTCGAAACAAAAGACCCGTGAAAACCATCTTCCGGCTTTCCAGCGGCACGTCTTATTAAGTCCAAATACTGAGGGACTCTCCCCCGGTTCTCTGTCTCTCTGTATGTTTAAAAAATACATAATATTTCAACTTGTAATATTTTAAAACGTCTCTTTTAGGCAAACGCGATAGAAATGTAAAGCGTGGAAAACTTTCATGGATCGCATGTTCGAGGTTAAAAATGCAACGACCCTAAATGAACTAGAAATGAAGTAATTCAATAAAATGACCCTAAGTGAACTAATTCGATAAAAACGCATTTTAACAGTATAATATATTGTGGGCTGCTGCTGTAAGGCTGTTGATGGATTTTCAATTTATCCGAGATTTTATTGTCTGATTCCTTGACTAGTGTTGCTGATTTCAAAGTTATTGATATGCAATGGATAGTGGGTCTTCTTCCTGCAAAATAACTCCCCTCCCCTCCCCTGACCAAAAAAAGTACACACGGACAAAAAGAAACCTACCAAAAGTACCATGTTTCAAATCGGTATGATAGCGATGGAATTAATTTGTGCGTAAACAGTATCTAACAAAGCCCTTAAGATCTCACTACCTTCTTGTGCTTGAATGATTTCTTTAACCCATTCATTGTTTTTCGCCTATGAACGTGTAAATCATAGCAGCGGTTGGAAATTGTGCATCTGTTATGCCAGAATGGGCACGTTAAGTTTGATTTTGGGCATGCTTCTTATTCAAAATGTTTGCTCAGTCTTGTTTAGAATCATCCTCAAGCAATATCGTGAACACTGAAAAAGTCCACTGAAAAATAAAATTTTCAGTGGCTCAGGTGGGACTCCCACGACCTTCACATTTTCTTCCATTTTGCTGGGGATTTTTTTTTGGTTTGTGTGTGTAACTAGGCACTGGCCACAGTCACCCGATCGTTCTCATTTAGGCATGATTTGCAAGTTCTCATCCCACTGCATTAGTTGATTATCCAGTTCAGGGGGGGGAAGCAACTCCCCATACATTCTCTTAAATGAAATCCAAACGATGTTCTCACAACTTGCAAAGCAATCTGTGAGGTTCTAGTCAGCGGATATGCCTCCTACGCGTGCGCAGATGTTGCATGTTCCAACGGAACTCGGACGCTGAAGAGAAAAAATTATGGTGGCCAAAGGCGGCGGATTCGGTTTTGTTCCTTCGTTTAGGTAATTGACGAATTGATCGTATTTTACACTTTTATCATGTTTTCTTGCATTTTGCTTCTTATGAAGACAAAAGTTTATTCTCGAAGTTTTTTAATCGCAAAGTAGAACAGTAGCGCTTCGATCAATCCAGTCTGTGCTGATCGACTGTATAGAATCAGATAGAATTTTCATAAGCTGGGTTAAAAACTGGGATCGGGTTCAAAGTACTGAACTGTGAAATGATCTTGTTAACACATAACTGGATTATTGATAATAAAAGTCGTATTCTGTGCGTAGGTATTTTTTCCATGCATTAGGTTATAGCGGTTTTGATTGAATTTATTTCCATCGATGTTTTATATATGGCACATTTCCCGTTGCAATTTATCTAGACCACGCTGGAAGAAAACATACAAACCGAGTACAGCCATAACTGTCTCATCTCATGCTATCAATTCGTTACAGAATGAGATATAAAAAGAAACATTGACAGTATTTTTATTTATCACATGCATCAGTTCAGCGATAGACAAAGACCAAAATTACGTCGCGGAGTACAAGAAATAAAATCCTGAATAGTTCAAGCGCTTTCTCTCGGTGAGAAGTTTATTTACGTTGAATTATCTAATTCTAGCATTCAACTTTGAAACGTTTCTCGCAAACCTGGTCTCCAAGTATAAACAAGCGAAACGTGACTGCCGTACAGCTCGCAGCTGATCCACTCGCCACTGCAACAAACAAGACAGTGCGAAAACAGAAGCGTCTTCATCGATGTCGCTTCCATCGAGTATTCTCTTGTACGAAACTGACAGTAAGTTCCATGAGAGATTAGCCGCTCACCGCTTACTTTCCCCCGACAAAATACACATAAATTTTGCAAACTATTTCGAATAAGTTGATCGTCGATCGGAAATCTTTATTATGGCGAACACCGCTGTCCACGTTTTGACTGGACCGCTTTGCAAGTTGTGAGAACATCGTTTCTCGGTCCCAGGCCTCGCTTCTATCCCCCCCCTGATCCAGTTGATTATCAAATTTTAAAAGTGATGACGTCACAAATGGCATACGATGTCTGGTGTCGGTCGAGGGCGGTTTTTATGGCCGGCGCGGGAGTGAATGGGAATTTCCTGTCTAACTGACATTCGACAAAAACTCGCTAACTCGAGACCAACCGTCGTTAACCCAACGAGAAAATTTTAGCAAAACACTTGAAATATTAATTTCTGCTTTCTTAGATTGTTTCAGAGCTTTTTAAAGGCATGTTTGTGTAAGCTGATACAGATTGATCTGTTCGGATTTCTTAGCGCAAAATTAAGGCCGCAGAAAATTCTAGGAAACAGAATCTAATCAGCCGAATTTCCGAGCTGCTTATGGCTCTCCTAAAATGCTAGCTGACCTTATTTTGCCCTCTAAACGACATATTTTTCCCTCCGAAATCAATAGGAACTAATAAGTCCTCTTGTTACGAAAGTCCGACGTGATGTTTTGCGGAAGAAATCTCTAGCTTTCCCTGCAATTAAATCCGAAAATCTCAGACGATTTTAGGCTTTCCGAACAGATATTCCCCGAAACGAACCGTTGGGTGCCCCTGAGCCTCTTTTTAAAGTGAGCCAAAAGCAGTTTCCCCACTTGTCTCAACGGTTCCAGTTTTTCCACGAATGTCTAAACTTGCGTGATCTATGAACGATGCCGGCGTAATTTACCAAGAATACGTGGTTTACGGTCAATGCTATAATTTTAAAATCGATTTGTTTACTTTGCTCTGCGGTTTAAGTTTCCTTTTAACGTCAGATTATGAATAGTTTTTTTTCTTGCTTTAAATTAGAGCGGAATTCTAGGTTTAGTTTTCATTTGTGACTGGTAGCGCTGTTACGTACATTGACACGACCTACAAATATTATTTGTCTGATAGTTCTTCCGAGCCAGGGAGATCCACTCTTCAACTGAGGTACAATGTTATTTTATCTTCTTCATTTTTATTTCATTTGTAGACTTTGATAGATCTTCTATACTTTTTGTGATACTTAAAGTTATCTAGACTCTTCCGTAACACGAATTCAGGCATACATGGGCATAAGGGGCAATGTTGAGCTAAGACAGAAACCTTGTCCTTTCGATTCGTGCTAATCACAAGGTTGATTAATTCTATCAGTCCAGTCCAATCTTTCTGTCATCGCAGTTTTCATTTCTCTTGGCTCCAAACCAAACACTAATTGTTGTTTGTTTTCTCAGCTGATCAATTACTCTTGTTACCGACATTTCTCGCAAAGAAGTCACGAAACCAGTCTACACTATCGTTTTAATCAAAGGAAACATGAACGAAATGCTTTTAACTAAAACAAAAGGTTAAAATAGTTTTCAAGTACTTGACTCTTTTACATTTGCTTGTAAAGGTATATTTGTATTGCTTCTAATGTGATTTTAGACGAGATAGTGATTCCGGGCAGATAATCAGTACTGCGGATACTTGAAACCTGTTACGCCTTGTCTGTCAACTGCTGCGGTTTTCAGCCCAGCTCTATTTTAAGAACAAAAGTGACTTAAAATGCAAGGCCACCGCTACTACCAAAAACTATGAATAAGATACACTGTGAATATCAAAACTGCGTGGCTCGTCGATCAATTTAAAACAGGAGCACCCAACGGTTCTTTTCGGGGAATATCTATTCGGAAGGCCTAAAATCGCCTGAAATATTCAGATTTAATTGCAGTGAAAGCTAGAGATTTCTTTGGCGAAACGTCACCTCAGACTTTCGTAACAAGAGGACTTATTAGTTCCTATTGTTTTTGGGGGACAAATATCTCGTTTGATTGCAAAATAAGGTCAGATACCAGTTTCGGAGAGCCATCCGCAGCTCGTAATTTACCAAAAATTTTTGGCCCCAAAATTTTGAGCTAAAAACGCCGAACAGATCAATCTGTATTAGCTTACACAAATATTCCTTCAAAAAGCTCTAAAGCAATCTAAGAATGCAGAAATTGATATTTCAAGTATTTTGCTAAAATTTCCTCGTTGGATGCCACTGGAAATTGTAGCTTGAACATTCTACCTCGTTTAAAGTGGGTATAGGCTAACGGAAACGGAAACAATGCTCATAACTGGCCAAAACGTCGTCGTCGCAAGTGGACGCACGTATGCAACTTGTGCTGGACGTACCTTTTCGATAATCGCCTCATACTGTTAGCTCGGGTACAAAAATTAACGCTAATATGTGTGATAGTGTTATTTACGCGCCAAACTTGGATATTCTAGATCACGTTACTTGCACCCACAAGCAAAGACGTAATTACAGACACCACACAAGGCCACATCCCAACGCATGCCCATGCCCTGAAGTTCGAATGTCACGAATCTCAGTTAACAGGATCAGGAGAAGATGTATTTTTATTGGTAGGAAACTATTACCAGAAGGCATGGCGATGAGCATGCGTTCATCTGGACGTCTTCCGCGAATTAACATTCTTTCTTTGAGATTTCGTGACATTTAAATTTCAAGACCTTCTAGCCAATGCTCAGAAATGTGAATACGTACAGTCTTTGATTGGCGCCAAAGTCATCTGTAATGCGTAACTTTGAATTCACGGTACATGTTTGGTTAGTAATAGCATAACAAACAGCCTTCATATGAGCGGCTCACGCTTGATGCTTTTATCCATAGACTTTAGAGCTATCCTATGCAGAGCAATAAACAGTACCATAGGTAAAAACATTAATGGTAACAATTAAATTCCACGAACAGACTCAAATGTACACCAAACAAATCCTAGCAAAGTTGTTGTTGTTGTTGTTGTTTTTTCGATCATCACTTCTGAATCACAGTTTTACAAGAGAAACGCGCCATTTGCTGGTGAGCTGTGTTATAGGAAAATGGACAAGGTCATGACGTGCGCATGTGCGAAATAAAGTTGAACCGCGAAATTCAAAATTGCGTACTCTGGGGGCTGGGGGCACAGTGTAGCCATAGAGTAAACGAGGAATAACTCTGTTACAAAAAATTTCCAAGCTAAGAGAGGGTAGAACTGGTGGAGAGCTGGTTTTTATATTACCAAGGCTCACGGGGACGTGCGTTCTCAGTGCTTACTAGTTCTGTCATTTGCCATCGTTCGAGTTGGTCGACTGTCGTTTTGCAAAGAACAAATGATATAAAATATAATTCTTTGGTCACTGAACGCATCTTCGACTTCAAATTATTTTGTGCTAAAAAAATCCCCTTAATTGAAACTCTCAATTGGCGTACAAGGTTTCTTTTTAAAGGTAAACAAAATGGAAGTAAATCGGGAAAAAAATTCTTGACTTATTAACCAGAACCGGACAGTGGTTTTGCCCTGATACTGTCAATCTAAGGTACGGAGGGCTTTTCGTTGGTGTACGGCATTTTACTCTGGAAAATGTGGGTATTTAGTATAATGCATGACGTTTATCTCGCTTTAATCAAGTTTTGGTGTTTTGGTATACGAACCCCTTTTCCAATCCTGAGTAGTTTCTCAAAGATATTAGCTTTGCTAAGCTTGCCGTCCTTTTTAAATTTGCTGGAATTATTACTATTTCTTTTTATTTTAATTGAAGTCATCGTAATGCTGAATGATGAAGCGAATGAATGATAGTGCCTGTGGCGTATAAACAACGTGTCATAACAATTTCACATCGAAGTTTGGAGGCTAAGGTCTTTTTTTAGCCCTTGTCTTACTCAAACAGATATTCACGCAAAGGAGGACGAGGGATTATTGTTTCTTCCTAATCCTATTGGTCCTTGGTCTAGTGTACTAGTACCCAGTTTTTCGGTCGTGCTCGTTTACTCGCTAAAAATGGACTTTTTACAAATCTTTTCAGTTTGCTTTAACAATCGGCTAACATCGCAGCAAAATTTACTTGTGTGAACGAACTTTAACAAGAGAGCTTTTTTGTCCGCAAATAGTAGTCTATGGATCGGGCAGCCGATTTCAAAAGGCTTGGACAGCTTGCAAATGGATTATTCAGTCAGCCAAGATATTTGCAATGAGGTGGGTAACTTTAAACTTTGGACAAACCAAAGCTAAAATAACACTAGATTTCAAAATTCTTGCCACCTGAGGTAGACGCATAATTACTGTAGGGAACTGATCCTTGCCGGTATTACGCTCTCAAAAGCACCAGAAATATGTGATGATGAGTGACTCTGATCATATTCTGTTATAAAAACCTATGAAGCACATGCATAGGAAAACAAGAATATGACACAATATTATAACAGTAATATATGTATGAATATTTAAACAGCTGTATCGGACCAGCTGGGATGCTCGGAAAACACTACCTCGTATGGAAAATTTGATAAACGTATTTCACTCTTTTTATTGCCCTTGAATAACATTTCCGGATACCTCTTCAAACACCGTGATTGTTAAGCGAATAGCATTACATGAAAATACTCTCAATTCCTTTCGATATCTTTCAGTCCCTTTCAAATGAATGATACCGCATTTATAGACCCAAAAGAAAGCAAATCTGCATATCAATAGACGGCAAACTTTGATTTACAAATGCATGCATTAAGTACGTATTAGAAAACTATCAGCCGTGAAAGGGAGGTTTAGGCCAAACAAGTGCTAACAGTAGACCGGTATATACCGCAAGATCCATTGAACTTTGTTGCTTTACGACTACAACAATAGAAGTCATGCAGTTTTCGTGCAGGTTGTTACATGTTTTTCATACGTTATTAAGTTGTAACTGAAGACACCTATAAAATGATAAATAAGAGTCAGTTTCTTTAACTGAAATGAAAAATTAATCAAGTAGCCGGTTTGAGAGTACCACGATTTTGGTAAAACCTCTATAAAGCTTACCAATAAGTCTTGTCTTTTCAGCGCCGTACCTTAGCCAGTTAACCAGTTGGGGGTGGCTTTTCCGATAGGCTTCAAAACACTGAACTTTGTTAGTTTACAATAGTAACAGAAGTCATGCAGTTTTCACGTACATACAGTTTTGTTGTGTATTTTAGGTTATGACTTAAGGGAAACACGACGAGAATTGCGATGGGCGAATGCCGCCGGTAAAGGAAACTCATCCAATTTAGTTTATTTTATTTAGGTGACATTTTGCTGTTTAAAATTGAAATTAAGTGAGCGAAATTTAGATATTTTTGCAGGATCATGCCCCTTTAAGTAATGTGTGTTTTGCTTACTACATTGAAATAGGGTATCTTCTTTTGCCATCCTGGAGTGGAATAGAATAAGTTCTGTAGGGAGTGGCATGAAAAAGAGCATTTGGACAACGCACCCTTGTTTAAAATTCACTCTCCCGCCCCCCTCCTCCTCAGGGAAAAAAGTTTTTCTTTACTAATTTATCTCACGTATCCAGCTTTATCGCGGAAAAAAGCTGTTAAGTTAATTTTAATCATGGGCAATTAAAAACTCGGAAACTCAATATACTGCAAATCCTAGATAAGCCTCAAAGATCCTTTTTAAAAGAAAAATGACTTTCCAGATGTGTGCGTCTACCCATACAAAGTGAATTCCATCAAGCAGCTATTTTCCTCACAAGCGCAAACACAAGCATAGCATAGAGATCCTTATTTTCATGTTGGAGTCCATTTCCATCCTGGCTATCCGTAGCCAAAGTTTCCGTGATCTAACTTTTTAAGAAAGCTGAGGTAATCTCTCAAGCCTATTTAGCCTGGGGGCACATGGTGCCCGCGCTGACTTAAACGAATTATAACATTCAAACCGTTAGACGAATAATCACCAAATCTCGTGACTTTTCCTAAAATTTATCAAAATTTTCCTGTGTCAATGACGTGTCTACGATGATTGACGTTTCCATAGCAACCGTCTACTCGGGAGTGTATTTTTGACTATTTTCAGTGTTTTTTGAGTCTTTTTTTCAGATTTTCCCCTTCGTTTGTTACAAGAAGGTAATCCTTTATGTTTTTATGCTTATTTTGATTAAGTACGTTTCTTGGAACAACTTCATGTATTTTTCGATGTCGTCATCATCAACTGTATGACCGCAGGCTTGGGTTTCAAGATGGCAGCCTCAAAATTCATAATGGTTGTTTTGGGACGTCATTGTGACGTCATAACACGTCATAATTGACACGTCATAGTCCCAATCTGTTTAGCTAATGAAGTGCTAAAAACGTGCCAAGTGTCATCTCAAGAGCGTCAATACTTTTCGAGATCTTAGTGGGGGGGGGGGGGGGGGAGCTCAGAAACTCAAAAAAGCCCAGCCAAAATAGGGTTAACATTCGTTTATAATTTACCTCAGCAAAGCCAAAATAGGGTTAACATTCGTTAATAATTTACCTCTCTGCGTGACCTGACAGAAACCTGAAAATCACTAATACGCTTTAAAGCTACCCGCCGAAATTAAAATCGATAATTTGGAACGGAATATATGCTAATTTTAATAAATATTTACTTCCATTTTTGAGTAGACATATCTATTGGTGATAGAGAACAGTAAGTTTTTGGATTATCTATTAGAAGTTCCTTTACGAGAAATCATTGGTCATCGTGCGTAAAATTTACTTTTTTGGTTGTTTTTCGTTAGAAAGCGTCAATTTCTTTTCACAGGTCTAAACAAACGTATATAAAATGTGAACTGAATCCCAGGAATCTGACATTGCCTTAACTTCTGAGGTTTGAAATCTCCATCACCTGAAAGAGAAATTCACGCATGATAATGAGGTTAAGGTGAAAGGGGGGTGTGGGGTGAGAAATGGGGGGGAGGTGTAAGGGGCCATGATGTGGAACGGCAATGGCGACAGGAAGCTGTGCGTGCTCTGGTTGGTTGAAAAAAAAAAGCACTCAGTGAAGTGCTCTCAGAGAGACACACTTTCATGTAAAAACAAACTTTTGGGAGCGTTTTTGAAGTATAATTCTCTAATTTTTCTGCAAAATATCTTGGAATGTATAGATCTGTGACTGATTTCGATCGAGGGAGACCATGATCATTGGAAACATGAATATTTCTGTGGCTAGATCATACAACATTTAAAAACTCGAGAAAACTGTCGAGAAATGTAGAAAGCACTCGCTTCCGGCTCGAGCATTTTTAAATAGGGAATGAAAACAAGCGTGCCTTATGTGAGAGTTTATAGCAAGAAAATGGCGCCACGTTCGTGTGCGTGCAGTCCAGTCTTTCTGTCATCGCAGTTTTCATTTCTCTCTGCTCCAAACCGAACACTAATTGTTGTTTGTCTTCTCAGCTGATCAATTACTCTTGCTACCGACATTTCTCGGCAAAGAAGTCACAAAACCAGTCAACACTATCGTTTTTATCAAAGGAAAAATGAACGAAATGCTTTTAACTAAAACAAAAGGTTAAAACAGTTTTCAAGTACTTGACTCTTTTACATTTGCTTTGCTTCTAATGTGATTTTTAGACGAGATAGTGATTCCGGGCAAATGATCAGTACAGCGGATACTTGAAACCTGTTACGCCTTGTCTGTCAACTGCTGCGGTTTTCAGACTCGCTCTATTTTCAGAACAAAGGTGACTTAAAATGCAAAGCCACCGTTACTGCCAAAAAGTATGAATAAGATACACCGTGCATTTCAAAACTACGTGGCTGGTCGATCAATTTGAAACAGGAGCACCCAACGGCTCTTTTGGAGGAATATCTATTCGGAAGGCCTAAAATCGCCTGAAATATTCAGAGATTTTTTTGGCGAAACATCACCTCAGGCTTTCGTAACTAGAGGACTTATTAGTTCGTATTGTTTTTGGAGGACAAATATCTCGTTTGAGTGCAAAATAGGGTCAGATACCAGTTTCGAAGAACCATCAGCAGCTCGGAAATTGGGCAGAAAGAATTCTGTTTCCTAAAATGTTTGGCGGCCAAAATTTTCAGCTAACCGAACAGCTCAATCTGTATTAGCTTACACAAATATGCCTTCAAAAAGCTCTGAAACAATCTAAAAATGCAGAAATTGATATTTCAAGTATTTTGCCAAAATTTCCTCGTTGGATGCCCCTGGAAATTGTAGCTTGAAAATTCTACCTCGTTTAAAGTGGGTATAGGCTAACGGAAACGGAAGCAGTACTCATAACAGGCCAAACGTCGTCGCAAGTGGACACACGTATGCAACTTGTGCTGGACGTACATTTTCGATAATCGCCTCATACTGTTAGCTCGGGTACAAAAATTGACGCTAATATTTTTGATAGTGTTATTTAAGCACCAAACCGGAATATTCTAGATCACATTACTCGCACCCACTAGGCAAAGACGTAATCACAGACGCCACACAAGGTCACATTCCAAAGCATGCCCGTGCCCTGAATTTCGAGTTTCATTAGCCTCAGTTAACAGGAGAGGATGTATTTTTATTGGCAGGGAGCTATCACCAGAAGGCATGGCGATGAGCATGCGTTCATCTGAATGTCTTCTGCGAATTAACATTCTTTCTTTGAGATTTCGTGACATTTAAATTTCAAGTCCTTCAAGCCGATGCTCAGAAATGTGAATACGTACAGTCTTTGATTGTCGAGTACGAGCCACGTGGGCAAAAACCTTTACGTCTGGCGCCAAAGTCATCTGTAATGCGTAATGTTGAATTCACGGTACATGTTTGGGTAGTGATAGTATAACAAACAGCCTTCATATGAGCGGCTCACGCTTGATGCTTTTATCCATAGACTTTGGAGCTATCCTATGCAGAGCAATAAACAGTACCATAGGAAAAAACATCAATGGTAACAATTAAATTCCACAAACAGACTCAAGTGTACACCAAACAAATCCTAGCAAAATTGTTGTTGTTGTTTTTTGCACTGATTATCACTTCGCAGTTTTACAAGAGAAACGCGCCATTTGCTGGTGAGCTGTGTTATAGGAAAATGGACAAGGTCATGACGTGCGCATGTGCGAAATAAACTTGAACTGCGAAATTCAAAATTGCGTACTCTGGGGGCTGGGGGCACAGTGTAGCCATAGAGTAAATGAGGAATAACTCTGGTACAAAAAAGCTGTGTGGTGAAATTTCCAAGCTAAGAGAGGGTAGAACAGAACTGGTGGAGAGCTGGTTTTTATATTAATAAGGCTCACGGGGACGCGCGTTCTCAGTGCTTACTAGTTCTGTCACTTGCCACATGAATCGTTCGAGTTGGTCGACTGTCGTGTTGCAAAGAAGAAGTGATATAAAATATAATTCTTTGGTCACTGAACGCATCTTCGACTTCACATTATTATATGCTAAAAAAATCGACTTAATTGAAACTCCAATTGGCGTACAAGGTTTCTTTTTAAAGGTAAACAAAATGGAAGTAAATCGGGAAAAATTCTTGACTTATTAACCAGAACCGGACAGTAGTGTTGTCCTGATACTGTCAATTTAAGGTAACGAGAGTCTTTCCGTAGTGTACGGCATTTTACTCTGAAAAATTAATGTGGGTGTTTAGTATGATGTATGACGTTTTATTTCGGTTTTATCCAGTTTTGGTGTTTTGGTCTAGTTTTTAAGGTCTTCTAGTAGAGATACGAACCCCTTTTCCAATCCTGAGTAGTTTCTCAAAGATATTAGCATTGTTAAGCTCGGTCCTTTTTAAATTTGCTGGAATTATTACAATTTTTTAATTTTATTTTAATTAAAGTCATCGTAGTGCTTAAGGATGAAGCGAATGAATGATAGTGCCTGCGGCGTATAAACAACGTGTCCCCCTAACCCTTAGAACAATTTCACATCGAAGTTTGGAGGTTAAGAGGTCGTTTTTTAGCCCTTGTCTTACTCAAACAGATTTTCACGCAAAGGAGGACGAAGGATTATTGTTTCTTCCTAATCCTATTGGTCCTTGGTCTAGTTTTCTAGTACCCAGTTTTTCGGTCGTGCTCGTTTACTCGCTAAAAATGGACTTTTTAAAAATCTTTTCCGTTTGCTTTAACAATCGGCTAACATCGCAGCAAAATTTACTTGTGTGAACGAACTTCAACAACATAGCTTTTTTGTCCGCAAATAGTAGTCTATGGATCGGGCAGCCGATTTCAAAAGGCTTGCACGGCTTGCAAATGGATTATTCAGTCAGCCAAGATATTTGCAATGAGGTGGGTAACTTTAAACTTTGGACAAACCAAAGCTAAAATAACACTAGGTTTCCAAATTTTTGCCACGAGGTACGCCCATATTTACTATAGGGAATCCGTGCGGGAGTTACTTTCTCAAAAGCACCAGAAATTTGTGACGATGAGTGACTGATCATATTCTGTTATAAGTTGACCAGCTCCCAGTTGGCTTGATAGCTCAGTTGGTTAGAGCGCTGCACCGGTATCGTAGAGATCATGGGTTCGATTCCCGTTCAAGCCTGAATTTTTTCAGGTTTCTTCTTTTCAACTGCTTAAGTTGAAACACCTTCACTGCGATGATCTTCATATAATTCTATCTTTATCCGCAGTTCAAATATACGATTATTTCATATATTCATATTCATTTCTCCATCTACGGGATAAATACGAACTCACAATTGACCAGTTCCCAGTTGGATTGATAGCCCAGTTGGTTAGAGCGCTGCACTGGTATCGCAGAGGTCATGGGTTCGATTCCTGTTCAAGCCTGAATTTTTCAGGTTTCTTCTTTTCAACTGCTTAAGTTGAAACACCTTCACTGCGATAATCTTCATATAATTCTATCGTTATCCGCGGTTCAAATGTATGATTATTTCATATATTCATATTAATCTCTATTTCACTCTTTTTATTGCCCAAATAACATGTCCGGATCCCTCTTAAAACAGTGATTGTTAAACGAACAGCATTACATGAAATTACTCTCAATACCTTTCGATATCTTTCAATCCCTTTCATATGAATGATACCGCAATTAGAGACTCAAAAGAAAGCAAATCTGCATATTAATAAACGGCCGGCAAACTTTGAATTTACAAATGCATGCGTTAAGTACGTTTTAGAAAAATATCAGTCGTGGAAGGGAGGGTTAGGCCAAACAAGTGCTAACAGTTAACCGGTATAGTGCCTGAATAATATGACCGATTAACCACTATGCCTGTGGTGGTTGGTACGGGTGGCAAAATGCGTTCTATTACCGCAAGATCCACTAAACTTTGTTGCTTTACAACAACAACATTAGAAGTCGTGCAGTTTTCATGTAGGTTGTCACATGTTTTTCATACGTTATTAAGTTGTAACTGAAAGGAAAAATTAATCAAGTAGAGTTCGAGTGTACCACGATTTTGGTAAAACTTCTATAAAGCTTACTAATAAGTCTTTTAAGCGGCTGAACCGATACTGCCGTACCTTAGCCAGATAACCAGTGGGGTTGGAAGGGGTGGCTTTTCCGATAGGCTTCAAAACACCGAACTTTGTTAGTTGACAACAGTAACAGAAGGCCCGCATACAGTTTTCATGTAGGTTCAGTTTTGTTGTGCATTTTAGGTTCTGACTTAAGGGAATGAAGACGAGAATTGCGATGGGCAAGTGCCGCATTTCCAAAAAACTAAACTGAGTTTTTATTAAAATGGGCCAAAATCTTAACGTTATTAAGAAACGAGAACAACCTTTATATCAGTAAGCAAGCTGACAAATTGAACAACCGCCAGCTGAGATCGCGAAGTTTAATTCTGGCTAAATAAAAAATAATGGTGTTTAAGCCGTTTTTGTCTTAAAGGGACACAGTTTTTTTTTCTCAAGCTTGGTCAGTAACTTCAATTAAAAGTTAAGAGTCAATATGCGAGCTAACTCTCAACGTTTGAGAATGGTAATTTTGATTTCTGGACCACCTGCCCTATCCCATTCCCAGAGTCCTCAGGTTTCTTGGTCAGTGGGTGGTCGCGGGGAGAGACTCCGGGGTAATGGAATTGTTATCACACAAATCCTGCCGTTAACAACGGTTTTAATTTTGTTGCTGTGAACAGCCAATCAAAACAAACATATTTTTCCATTGCCCAGAGTCTCTCCCGGCGACCACCCGCTGACCAAGAAGTCTGAGGACTCTGGAAACGAGATTACCACCTGCCACGAATATCAAATTTGATGAACTGTAATCCACTTGCATCCTTGTAACCCTGCACTTTATGCCCACACTGTTTGTTATTTTATGCTGTCGGTAGAATAACTTCATCCAATTTAGTTACATTTTTGGTGGCATTTTGTTATACAAAATTGTTGTTTTTGCGTGATCATGCCTCTTGGAACAGGGTCTCTCCTTTGCCGTCCTGGATTGAAAGATGAAAATTTTGTGGCCTGAAATAAGAAGTCTTGAACAACGTCCCCTTGTTTAAAATTCACTCTCCCGCTCCCTCCTCCTCAGGGAAAAGGTTTCTTTACTCATTTATCTCACGTATCCACTTTTTCGCGTCAACAAGCTGTTAAGTTAATTTTAATCATGGGCAACTTAAAAATCGGAAACTCAACATACTGCAAACCTAGATAAGCCTCAAAGATCCTTTTTAAAGGAAAATCGACTATCCAGATGTGTACGTCTCCCCACACGAAGTGGATTCCATCAAGTTAGTAGCCGTTAAACCTGGTTTTCCTCATGAGCGCAAGCATAAGCAAAGCATTAAGATCCTTGTTTTCATGTTGGAATCTATTTCCTTCCTGGCTATTTGTAGCCAAAGTTTCTGTGTGCTAAAATTTCCGTTAAGAAAACTGAACCATTTATATATTTAGGCATCCATTAAAATGTCGCTTTTAGATTTTCAAATGAAACTTAAAATATAGATAACGTTAAATTCTCTTAACAGTCTCAATAATTTACCCCTCCACGTGGCCTGGCAGAAACATAAAAGTCACTGACACGCTTTTAAGTCAAGTAGATAATTTGGAGTGGTAGGTAATTTGAAAGTCAAATACACAATTTGGAGCGGATGTATGCTAACTTTAATAAATATTTACTGCCATTTTTGAGTAGACATATCTATTGGTGATACAGGACATTAAGTTTTTGGATAATCTCTTAGACGTTTCTTGACGGGAAATCATATTCAGATATTCTGTCTGTTCTGGTCCATAGTCTTGCACCTGGTGGTCCGGCGGCCTATCTGAATTATTGTGAAACTTTTCTAGAACGATATGAATTCTTTACCCGAGGTGGGTTCTTACTCAAATTTCAACCTGGAAGATTTCAAACAGTACTACCATGGAAGGCACTGTTTAACAGCGTTCATTTCAGTGATTGCAATTTATTATCAGTGAATAAATGGAAAAAATAAAAGAGGTGGACTTTATGTGAGGCAAGAGAAATGCTGTCGACCAGGCCCAAATTTTTCACACGTTACCTTCTGTTATCAAGGAAACATTTTGATTCAGTCATCGTATTCAAAATTTAATTTCTTGGTTGTTTTTCTTTAGAAAGCGTCAATTTCCCTTTACAGGTCTACACAAACGATGTCAAATTAAATGTGAACTGAATTCCAGGAATCTGACATTGTCTTAACTTTTGAGGTTTGCAATCTCCGTCACCTGAAAGAGAAATTCACGCTTGATAATGAGGGTAAGGTGAAGGGGGGGGGGGGAACTGGGGTGCGAAATGGGGGAAGGTGTAAGGGGGTCATGATATGGAACGGCAATGTCTACTGGAAGCTGTGCGCGCTCTGGTTGGTTGAAAAAGAAAAAGCATTCAATGAAGTTCTCTCAGAGAGACATACTTTCAAGCAAAAACAAACTTTTGGGAGCGTTTTTGAAGTATAATTCTCTATAATCTTTCTGCAAAATATCTTGGAATGTTTAGATCTGTGACTGATTTTGATCAAGGGAGACCATGATCAGTGGAAACATGAATATTTCTGTGGCTAGATCATACAACATTTAGTAACTCGAGAAAACTGTCGAGAAATGTAGAAAGCACTCGCTTCTGGCTCGAGCATTTTTAAATGGAGAATGAAAACAAGCGTGTGTGGGAGTTTATAACAAGAAAATGGCGCCATGTTCGTGTGCGTGCAGCTGCAAAAACGCAGAAAACACAGACTTAATTACTGCAGGTAAACCATAACTAATAAGAAAACTCCAAGCGTTGATAGGTTTACTTCAGCTGCCATTTTTGACAGCTTTGCATTTCAGCGTGTTTTGTTTGTTAACCATACATGGCTTTGAATTCTTTGTTTTTTCAGCAAAAACGTCAAATAGGGTTTTGTGTTGTATTTCAGTTTCACCTCGTGCCCTGAACAGCTTGAAATAGTTTTATTTTCGTGTAGTAATAGCCTTTGGAAGAGCTGATCTTATAACACAATAGAAGATAGTTAAACAGTTGATTGCAAGCAGGAGTGCTTTCTAGTGATCTTCTAATCTAAACATGAATCAATTACAAAATTATTATGTTCTGTTAGTAGCACTCCCTAGTGATGGCTACTGCGGTAGATTGCTTATTTGTGTTTGACTGCGCAGTCGCAGACAAGAGTTTAATACCGAAAAAAATGTTTATGATATACTGACACCTGCTCGGTTAGATGTCAATAACTAATGATTATATAATGGTCACTTCATAACGCATATTTAATTTAAGGTTGCCTGAAATTTGCCAGTGTCCATTTGTCCGTTCCTAGAGAAGGAAGGACGTCAATTGGCAAGTGAGAATTCGGATTACACTTTCGATAATAGAACTCGTAGTTGTAATTATTTGGAACGTTCCCGCCGGTGGGAGTCGGACGTCCTTTTCTTCACCTGCTCTCAAATCTTCTCTCATTTGAAGTCTTTTGTTATTCTTTGAAGTCAAAGTGAAAGTTTCAGCTCCTTTATTGGTTTGGACATAATTTACTGAAAGGAAGCTCCTAACATGCGGGCGGCTGAAGATCGAGAGCTTCCTAGGCTTGAACCACGACCTGAACCACTGCTGTGAATCGAAAGTGGGACTGAACTAGCTGGATATTATCATCTCAACCTAATCCAGGTTAGATCAAAGCTTCTTTGAGCCATGCCAGTTTCTACATAAAACATGGTTTGCCTACTCTTTGATCAGACTAATTTAAAGCTGATGAAAAATGTTAGTACAAAGGGAAGTTTAGGAAAAACCTGATAGTATGACAGCATGGAAGGAAGCGTTAAGCCTTCGGCTTGTGTCACATTATCTTCATTTGGTCTGAAACTGTGCATGATTAACTTATAATACAAACTCTTCACTCCAAAAGCACTCAAAATAAAAACGGGGGAAAAAATCCCAAAGTTTTAGGAAATGCTTGAAACAAAGATCACCACTGATAGCAGGGAGTTGCTGATAAAATGTGTTCATTTTTAAATGAAAGCTATTTACATACTCAAATTTAGAATTATTTTACGTAACCCTTGGCTAACTGTGGTAAGGAAAAAACGTAGCACGCCAGTTGTAACCTTTCTTCATTTTATATGAAAAAGGTAAACTTCTTACGTGAATTAGTTGCCCAGTTTATGTAAAGTTCTTACCATGTACATTGTATACTTTTCCTAAAATGACTCGAATGAAAAAGTGGCATCTGAACTGTGAGATTCGAGCATCTGAGAGTCGAGCCAAAGTCGTCCCAACTCAGCCAGACATTTGGGACCGTTTGGAGAAAAAGACATTTGTGCCTTTTTGATCCGCTTTGCAATATAAGTTCGCTTCATGTAAAAGATTAATTACTAAGCGGTTGAAAATAAGTGGGGATATATTTAAATTATTCATGAATGGCGATATTAACAATCGTCGAAAATACTTCACTGTATTAATTTATCTCACAAACATGCTTTTAGGAGCCATTTCCGTTAGCTGGCGTAATTCAAAACGTACAAACGAGTATTTTAGGCTCTCTGTTGCGTTTGTACAGGTGCAATTGATTTCAGTTCATTTCCATTAGTTTATGCCTCAAATGATATTTAGGTATGAATGTTAACAGTTATAATTATGCATCGCCTTATACTTATCGTTCGTTACTTATCGCTAAAATCCTGTTCTTAATTTCTGTAAAATTGGAGAGAGTATTCAGAACTGTTTCCATTTCAAAGGAAAACTTTTTCTCGTGAAATGTGATTCTAATTTTTTATACCTTCAAATAATAGCTGCCCAGAACAGTGGTTTTGAGTCTGTGGATGAAATCTCAAACTGTTATTATTCAAATTATGGGCCCTGAGCAGTCCTTTCCTGTGGTGTGTTTATCACGTCATACAAATTGGCAGTTGACCTATAAGTCTGAGGATGAAATTCAGTCTAAAAAATTTAAAGTGAGCATCCGAATGAAAATAAAGAAGTTTTAAAAAAGTTAAAATTTTGACGCCCTTGGGCGAAAAGCGTCCGAACAGGTTTCTAGGAAGTTATCAATTATTATTATCTTTGCAGGGAGAAAACCAATAGCATAAGATAAGCTGTTTGGCTGTGGTGTGTGGAAAAACAAACTTTTATAAAAACCACAACTGACGTGTTACACAGAGGTGTGGTCAGCAAAGTTTGGCAAGTTATCTAAACTGAACACAACCCATTGCATTAGATTAGCCGTCTTACTTGTTTGCTGGCTGTAATGTGCAAGGAAACCAGCCTCGTTCCCAGGCCTTTATGCGCTATCGAGCGACTTGGGGAGGCTTGGAACTAAGCGCGTGACATTTGATTCCGCGCCGAGGACGACTGGGAACGAGGCTGCAAGGAAACAAACTTTTAGAAAACCACAACTGATGTGTTAGATATAGAGATAATCAGCAAACTTTGCCAGTTTATCGCCAATTGTTAAACTGAACACCACAGTCTAATATCTACGTGAAAGCTAGTTGTCATTCACAGAGAAACACAGACCCAAACGTTACAACCACATGAACTGCGTAATAAAAAGCGCCACGCGAACGTACAGCTCAAAAGTTTTCGTTAAATGGCACACTGTAGGATTTTATCCACAGACTGAAAAGTTAGAACCTCCTTGTACAACATAAAAGAAAGCACTACAGGAAACTACTGCTCAGTAGCTTTTGTTTGAGTGGTCACACTTTAAGATTTTATCCACAGACACAAAAGTTAGAACTTCCTTTGTACAGCATAATAAACAGCACCACAGGAAAGTACTGCTCAGTAGCTTTTGTTTGAATGGTCACCTTTAAGGATTTTATCCATAGACTCAAACGTTAGCACCATTCGTTGAACACCATAAGAAGCAGCACTACTGGAAATGACTGCTCAAAATCTTTCATTCGAACGGCCACACTTTAGGCTTTCATCCACAGACTCAAAAGTTAGAACTTCCTTTGTACAGCATAATAAACAGCACCAGAGAAAAGTACTGTTGAATAGCTTTTATTCGAAGGGATTTAGGATTTCACCCACAAACCTAAGAGTTAGAACAAGCTTGAAGTATTGTGAAATAACTCATATCACACATAGATCATGATCTTATCGCTTAGTCGCACATTTATTCAGCCAGATTTTCCTCATTAATTTCATTTTATTATTTCTTTCACGAATTTAGCATTGACCTAGAAGAGTACTCAATAAAACAAATCGTGCGAAAAATTTAAATCTGTAGAAAATCAAATATCCTAAATATTACTCTATACTTATGAAATCTATTGTGCGATCTACGTCTCTGGATGACAAATAATATATAAGGTCAGGTGTCCTCGGTAAAAAAAAAAGCAAAGAAAAGAAAGAAAAGCAGAGCAAAATACCACTCAGTGGCTTTCACTTGAATGGTCACACTTTAGGATCTCATCTAGACTAAAGAAAAGTCAGGACCGCCTTTAGGATCAGTAGAACACTGAGCTCCACTGAAGTCCTGCTAAGCGCCTTTCCTTTTAATCCTCACACTTTAAGAGACAATTATCCTGATGCACTGCAGAAAAGTGCCGATCTCGTAGTTATCATGTTTTATCAACCAAGTATTTACTCTGAATACGATAGGGTGATATTACTTATGCAAGGCGCCACAAAAATTACGATTAAATGAGATACGGCTTCTTGCATGAGATTCATGAAAATGAGACAGCTAAACAAAATCGCGGTTTTCAAACAGTACAATGAAATAATTCATATTAATATACACCGATTATAATCTTATCGCTTATTCGCACTTTTAGCCAGCCAGATTTCCCCCGTTTAATTTCATTTTATTAGTTCTTATCCTTTTGAAAATTACCCTTTTTGTTATTTTGAGATATTAGAATTGTTTTTAAGTCTTCATCTCATCCTGTTGCTTGAAGTTTTGAATGATTGCAGCCCCGAGTTCGTTTACCAAGCAATTAAGCTCAGGTGTTCTCGTGTTCTGGGTAAAAATATGAAATGGAGTTTACCCAAGTTTCAAGAAAATGTTTCCCTTCTACAAGATTTCTTTTGTAATCATAATTCAAGACCCTTAGAAGGGGTGTTTTAATAAACCATTTCAAATCAACAGCCATTGTGTACCGAACTAAGTGAAAAAAATTAATGTGTTGATTTTGTGTGGATTTCCCACAGCTCCATCCGCCATAGCAAATAATCATTTATTTATTAGCAGGTGGGATTTGAGTTCCTTGTTTGCAGTATTTAATTGGATCAGCCGTGAACTGCAGATCAGTTTTTTTCTATCTATCGGATTGAAGTCACTGTGGGGGGACTGATATTCAATGCAACAATAAACTCTCGAATTCCAAAGTTCATGTCAATTTAGTTTGAAAGCGTCTACTTTCAGGAACGTTTTTTCGATGAAACCACAAATCTCCCAGATTCGAATTACTAATCGTATCGAGGATCAACCTCAGAACTAGAATCAATGCGGATTTCCCAGCAGTAAACTCTATGGTCAACGGCTGGTAGAGTTTTATCGTTTCCATCGCATCGTAAGTAATGGATGTTCTCGATTCTGTTGTTATGCAATTAGTAGGAAGTCAAGAACTAATGCTGCATTCTGAAACAGCAAGATATCCAGGTCAACTGATGAACGGAATTGGGCTGGGTAAAATTCTACTTTTATTAGAGGAATTTAAATTCGAAACCTTTCCCTCTTTAGGTCTCCCCACTGATCTCTGTTTTATACTTTCTACTTCTTTTGTATGTTCCTTTTATGTGTGGCCAAATTTTAATCATGTTTTGTTCATGGCGCTGAAATTACTGCTGTGAAAAGATTCTTTCCGTGATATCTTGCCACGGATTCATTAACGGTACGGATATACCAGAAACATGAATTAATTCGTTGCATATGTTCATTTCTAATGTACACAGGCAAGTTATTACATCGTGTCAAAATAACCAAGGTAAATAAATCCTTTAATGCACAAAAGAGAAATAACTAAGTAAATAAATCTCTTTTTGCCAAAAGAGGAAGATTGCGATTGGGGTTCAGATTAAAGACAAGGGACCGCACTGCTTGAAACTAGATCTCACGCTTCAGTTGAACTCAGGGTATGTGAGAAAAGCATTGATTTTGGTCTTGTAATGACGGTAATTTGTCCAAAGACAAATTGTCTCATATTTCCTTTTGGCAGAGTTTTAGTTTCCGTGCTAATTCAGTTTTATTGTTAATATTTCGTATTTGTCATGAAAACCAACGTCCACCGGCACATAGCACTTTTAATGTCGGTAAATGATCACTTGTTCTCAAACGTTCGTGCCTGTTTGACAGGAGTTACAATTTTTCGCCTTAATGCCGTTATCGTTGTGTTTGCCTTAAGTCAAACTAGATCATGTTTTTTTTTTGGCAGGTCATTTCTTTTGTTGATTCTTTATTACTACAGCGAGCTTTTCGATTCAAAACGAGCGAAGCAAAAGCCAAGGTTACTGGATATAATTTGTTGTGCAATATTGATAGCCCATCTTTAATATTCGAGCCTATCCCAGCATTTTTTATTGTTCGGAAAACGAGCGAATCACCGCGGAAAAGAAGAATAAAGGAAGAAGAAGATGTGATCTTCCTTGTTGTTATACCGTGTTCTGTTCGCTTGGCCTGTAAACGAAAGGCGACGTTAATCGGTATCCGTTCAATTGGCAGCTGATGCTTTTTCTTTCCAGCTCATCAATTTTGGCTTCGCACTCAGCACTCAATGTACCACGCGAATAGGATCTAAGGTGGCAAAGGACTTTCAAAGAGTTGTGAAATCGATAGAAAGGACAAACATAAATTAAAATTACCGTAAAGATGTAATAAGCAAGTTGCTTTCATCAAATCGTCTTTTCTGGTGGGGAGGTGAGCGATTCTTTAGTAAAAGAGAGAGTGGATAAAATTGAAAAAGAAAAGGAATCATTAAAGTCGAGAAAAGAAAAAAGCCTGGGAAAACTGATTAGGGACTAAAGAGATTAAGAAAGAAAAAGACCTGAACCCTAGTATAATTAATGAGACGGAAAAACTGAAGCACTGATGGCAAAATATAGGCTAGAAAAAATGTGGCAAGTAGTTAGAGAAAATCACCCAAAATGGTGATAACAAAATTGTGGCTAAAAAGACACGAGAAATTAAAAAAGGCTCTACTAACGTAACAACGTAAAAGTAAAACGGCCACCGACCACCAATTACTATCTTCCTATATATTTTTTCTTTGTTTAACATCTGGTTTGCATTCTGTCAAAATGTGTAACTTTTCAGATCTGAATTGCAAATAACAAACATTTATATTTCGGCCAAAAACTTAGAGCAACCCATTATTGTCAATAAAAATCAATAATGTATTCACATAACCCACATCTTTGTTTTCTGAGCTATACGAAGTATTTCTTACACATCGTATAACACGAATTGATTATAGTCATACTACGTGTATAATACATAGTCTGTATAGGAAGGGGAAATCAACCAGTGCCTGCGTAATTTAGGATCAAAAAGAAATATTTGTACAGATTCAACGCAAACACGTTTTTCTTTGCTTGTGTAAATATTCTTGCTTTCGGGTGACGTGGTGGACTACGCATTAATTTACTTCAAGGAGCTTGCCTGATAGATATGGGGGCTCACCGTTGGTAGAGAGGGTAACTGAGGGCTATCTTCGAGAAAGAAATTCGGTCGTATTTCATCGTGTAGTCGTCTTTACTCTACGTGAAAATTCTTCTCTAAATTGTTAAAACGAGTTTTACTGTGTAATTGAAATGTAAATTATTAATATTATTTTTACTTTGAATTATGACGACTTAAGGTCGTTTCTTTTGTAGAATTATCATATTAAATCAAAATTTGTCTTTTAATTACATCCAGTCTATTGCGTTTTAAGGCTTTCTCTCGTTTAGTGGATTACGATCTGTAACAAAGGGCCCTATATTAATTTTCTCTGTCCGTTTAATAATAGCTCTAAAGTGTTAACCTCAATTGATTTAGCAGTATAAATTTGTTAATCAAACGAAGGCGTAAATTAGCGATTAAAGTATTAAGCATCCTTTATGGCTTCCGACAAGCGATTATTGTTCCAACGGTAAAAACTGCTCTTGAAAAGTTCAAATTGTTATCACAACCGAGCCAAATACGCGTCGTTGGTACCGTTACAGTGAGAAGGATTATTTATTACGAGATAAATACATCGCCAACTCTTTATCGACCTGTCACAACATAGCTACGTGTCCATACGGCGACATTATTTAAGTAGTGTATTCTGAGGTCGCCGATGCATTGTTCTTTTGATGCTGGTATTGATTCAGTTATGCAGATGATGTTGACGCTTCTTTTGTTCCGTTTCTTGTATACACAGGCGCATTAAAGTAATCGGTAGAAGCTCAAGATGTCTGAAGCAGGAAACATGACGATTGCTCCCCCGACCGGTATTAATCCTACCCCGCACAGTATTGCCGCGGCTGTTTTCGTCGGGATCTTGATCTTGGTGACGTTATTCGGAAACATATTGGTATGCGTCAGTTTCTACAGCTTCCCAAACCTGCGGACGATTTGTAACTACTTTATTGTTAGTCTAAGCGCGGCAGATATCTTGGTTGCCCTGGTCGCTATGCCCTTCTGGTTCATAGTTCAACTTAACAATACTAAATGGCCGCTCTCAAATGAGTTGTCGTTATTCTGGGGGTGCATCGACATTTTTTGCGGCACTGCCTCCATAATGAATCTCACAGCAGTCAGTGTGGACCGAATGCTGGCAATCGTGACACCCTTCAAGTATCCGAAGCTACTAACCTCCAAAAAAGCACTACTTGCCATTCTGTTCGTCTGGGTGTACTCAGCTGCTATTGCTTGCTCCAGGCTGGCCAACTGGCCTGGTCGTAGCTATCTTCATTTTGTGTCTACTGTGAGTTTCTTTCTACCCCTGTCACTTGTTATCCTGATGTACGCTATTATCTTTGTCGTTGTGAAGATCCAAGTGAAGAGAATAGGATCCGCGGGAGGAAAAGAACACACCAACGAGATGAAAGCCGCTAAAACCATCGCAGTCGTGATCGGTGCTTTTGTGATCTGCTGGCTTCCTTTCTTCGTTATCGTGGTAGGCCATGCTAACGATCCCAAATTCTCTTATCCAATGGAGGTGTACAACATGTTCAAGTGGATGGAATATCTGAATTCGTGTCTCAATCCGGTAATTTACACTTGCATGAACCGCACATACAGAAGGGCGTTCAAACGGCTCTTTAATCGGGTGTATTTGGAACAGACTGTAGGAAGCACCAGACGAAGTTCACTTAGTGTGTATCTGAACAGAAGAGGATCTGCTATCAGTGGTTATCTAAGCAACCGTAGACCCCGAGGCTCTGAGGCTGTTACCAACGTGGAAATAATAGAGAGTGACTCACAAACATAAATAAAAGTAGTTTCCTATAGGATTATCGAAAATAGGAAGTAGGCAGATCACAATATCACCATGGGCAATTATCTTAATCCAGAAAGTAAGATTCTGTAATTCAGTAACAATTTTAAGGATTTTGGATATTGCTTCTCTTGTAAAGAGTCTAGCTAAATAAACACGACTGCTCATACAGAAAAAAAAAACCATTCAAATCAGGCGTAAAATCTATGGGAAACACTTAGTTAATAGCTATGGAATTGTCTGGAGCATTTTGATTAAGGATTATCATTGGGCAGGACCTAATTATAAAGTCACTTTATCCGTCGTCGCAAATCGCTAACAGGGTGAAACGAGTTTTTGATGATATACACGATGTGATAATTTGTTAATTAAATAATTGCCATACAAGGAGTAAGATTTATTACCTTGGCTGCCACAAGAATTGGGTTAACAAGAACATCAATGGATAGTGAAATTGATCATGAGTGGAATTTAATTTGACAGCAGCAAGTGGTAGGATTAATTTTGACATATTAGGAGCTGAACGATCAAAGCATGATAGCTTAAAATCCTCATGTCAACGTACGTTGTCGGTTGGCGTTGCAAATCGAAAAGCTAATTGAAAATAATCAAACTGGATCCTCTCTTTTCTCAGGCTTCAAGTTAAAAAACAATTCTTAGCAGTGAAAGTCCAGAACAACAACCAGTACTAACAAGAAAAGAACCGCTCAACAGCTTTCAATTGAATGATTACCCTTTAGGACTTCATCTACAGACTGAAAAGTTAAACCACCATGAACAGCGTAGTAGTCATCACGACAAGAACATATGATCAGCAGCTTTTAAGTGAATGGTCGCCCATAAGGATTTCATTCACAGACTCGAAAGCTAGAACCTGTTACGCGTCATAGATCAAAAGGAACGACTCACCAGGAATGCAAAGGTTAATCATGCTCGGTTTTTTGTTTTTGTTTAAGCATTATCTCGATTTATTAAAAGTCTGCTTGATGACAAGGCTTAAATAAACGTGATTGTAATTTCTATATGTTTTAAATCCTTTCAGCGGTAGCTTTCACTCTGTTAAGTGTGAATTTTCTATGATGTCTCATAACGGTACTTTTTACGGACCACCGGAGCGATAATACCTCAATTTTAATTTAAGACAATTAGAGGGAAAGTGGTAATAACTAATGTCAAACAATTATGGTAAATTAACAGTTGTTATTATCAAAAAGGGATTATTACTTTATATTGCTTTAAGGAAATATGAGGTAGAGAGAATATTCCTTGTAGAGTAAATATTTTCTGGATCAAGTTGTCTAGAAATATTGTACACTGCTACACATGCTGGTATATACATGTGTTTTAAGCGGGCTTAGTAAATACTATTACTCAACAAATTTGCGTTTTCATGAACTTAGTTATACGTGTAATTACAGACATTAAGTCTTCTTTAATTGGTTTCTTGCACGTATTTTGTCTTTTTTTTCTTGGTAATGACTTTGGCTAGTTTCTTTAGGGCCGATCCAGACGGTACAACTTTAATGTTATATGCGACTTGCTGACGAATAGCATGTGAAAATCAAAGCTACAACTTGCGCACGATTGCCATGCAAGACAAAAAATATGTCATAGGATTTTGAAACATGTTTTAATACCTTCCGACAATCGTAGCCAGAGGCAATGATAAACGGTAAGCATGTTGGTACGATTTTTTTCAACAACGCGAGCAGTGAGCGCTTCAAAAGTCGCATGCGACAGCCGTACACGGCTTAAGTCGTACCGTCTGAATATGCTCTTACGATCAGCAACCAGAGAGGATAAAGGGGTATCCCCTCTTGTCAGCAACGATTACAAACAAACAGTTACGATTCGTTGGCGATCACATGGAATTCAGTCTTCAATCGAGCGATCGTGGTTGCTGATCGCTAATCCGTGATTCTATGTGTTCGCTGACGAACTTCTTTCAATGAACAATTTTTCTACGAAATCGATTCGTGCATGAGCTCAACCCAGTGCCCCTCCCCTCCTGCGGGAAGGTACAGATACAGGGTGCAACATTTTAGCTTGTAAATAATAAGCCATCCATGTAATTAGGTTATGTGATGGTGAATTAAACTGAAACTAACAATTAAAAAATGGAAACTTACTCAGGACGTTTCGGATGGCATCCACCATCCTTGAACAGCAGTGTGATTTGTCCTTGGTATTCGGTAGACTGGTCCCTAGATAGGACTCGGTCTCAGACTCCCGAACGTTCCACCTGGAGGCCACCTCTCCGCTTTTAAGTGCACAGATATTTTTGCGCAACATTGCGCATGGGGCCGGACACATACTACGTGTCGAATCGAGTGCATTTTCTAAAACGTTGCGGGCAATATTTTCAGAGTAGACTGATAACAACAGAACCAGGAGTGGCTCTACGCTGTAATTTCGTTGCATGTATGAACCTTTAGATTTCACTCGTACCTTGAACACTTCATTTTGCAGCGTAGAGAAATTCTGTAAATTCAGCTGCTACCATAATCATTGGCAGGCCAGAAATGGCCTCTTTCAAGGGCCGGTCATTAATTGATGAGGTTAGTTAAACTTGACTGACAGAGCTGTTTTTTTTTTCTCATCAAAATTACTGACTGTTACAGCGAGTCGCACACATTTCGTAAACAAATGTCCGTAGCCCAGTTTGGCAGCTTGGAATTGCTAGAAAAAGCTGTTGTTGGTGCTTGCCAAGCCGGCTCAACGAAGACCGTTGATGTTTGGCTTCAAGTGAAACGTTGGTGATCACCTGGCATGTTTAATTATGAAACGAAGATATGCTCGGGAATTTGGCTGCTTTTTTTTTATTTTGCTAAACCTACTACAATTACAGACCCCTGGTTGCCCATAACATAATTTTTCTTTCATGTTCATTCAAATAAGCATTACTAACCTCGTTCTGGAGCTTGTAGTTCTGAAATAACGTTAGAATTGCCACAGGGTTAGTGAAGCTAATTTGAATCAAATGAAAAAAAAAGATATTTTAGTCGGCGGCCGTCTTTTTGCAAATCAAGGTTCTTCTTTTCATTTAAACTAGGCGAAACGAGGACTAGCTAAACATGTCACACAGTTTGATTAGAAAAGTGCATGAGATGCAATCCAAGATGAACTTGTTTTGCCTGCACCTTGCCGCACGTGCTCTTGGATGCAAAATAGTCAGCTTTATCGTTAAGTGTCTCCCATGGACTCCAAAAGCCGTTGAAATGTCGTGGGTCTGCTTTAGGGCTTATCAGTGGATAAACGACTGGTAAAGCTGTACGGCGGTAGTAATTCAGACGCTCCTTCAGTTCCAGCACTTTTAGTGGATAAAGGTGCGAGACATCTCTGTATTCACAAGGATCTGGAACAAGAAAAGCACAGTATGAGGTTCCCTTTAAAAGAAGGGTTTGGCGGCCTTGAGGCCGGGGGCTTAAAATAAATAATCGCATCCTGGATTAGAGTTAATTTGAATAATTTTTAAGTCAATCAGATCTGCTAACATGAATGCAACGTCAAGCGGAAATAACCGAAATGACAAAAGACGTTACAACGACGTTGCAAAAAAAAAAAAAAGAAAAAAAAGAAAAAAAAAAAAGGGTTGGCGGGTTGAGGCCGGGGGCTTCAAATTATGACATCCTGGATTCGAGTTAATTTGAATGATTTTCAAGTCATTCAGATCTGCTGTCATGAATGCAACGTCAAGCGAAGGTGACCGAAACGACAAAAGACGTTACAAAGACAGGAAAGGGAAAAGGAACTGGGAAAAGGAAAAGCCACTGGCGCACTTTCTCAAGACCCTCCGTCCATTCTTGGATCTTGGCGTCCCAAAAATTCATACCAAAGCCTATAACTTTAGACATTCTGGTTAACTTTTATTAACTCTCACCGTCAGCCAGGTTAAATAGACAAGCTTTGTGATGTTTTGAGTTACACATATCCTTCCCATTCGTCCACGGGCCACAGTTGATTACTGCTCCTGGAAGAGTTAGAGGTTTCTCCCAGGGTGGAGGGTTAACGGTCGGATACGGCGCATGCCAGCCCAGTTCAAACGAGTCATCCATTCCGACCACAAGTTTAAAGTTGCCTTTCCGAATACCTTCAAACTTTAACCTTGAAAAAGCAATTACAAACAAGATATTATAATTTCCATCAATCTTTCCACAGTGATTGTGTGTGTGTTTTTTCCACAGGTTACTAGTGAGAGTTTTGGGATGTAAAATCTAAACTTCTCCATTTGGAGAATTAGGTGGAATATCTTTTGATTGTTCAGCTAACCAAAGTGTACTCCTTAGTGCTAGACCATCATTTTTTTTTTTTGCAGCCTTTTTTTCACGATATGTAGTATAGGGTGTTTAAGATACCGACTGGTTAATTGGCGAAACGGTTTCCTGAGAGGCCCGTTTCTCGAAACTCCCGCTAACGTCCCGGGGCTGATAAGAAAGTTTTGAAAAACGTTTTATGGGGTTGTTTGAAAGTGTTAATGCAAGCTTGCAGCTGTGTTCCGTAATAAAACGGTAAATATTTTAAGATTTAGCTTTCCAAAAATAAAATAAAAATCAAAAACAAAAAACATTGAGCCAGTTGTATTGTCCACATAAATTAGTTGACGAGCCCGGGTGAGATCAGTGTTAGGATTTGTTCACGCCCAGCTAACCTTTTTTCCGCTTTTTGTAGCCGAACGAACTTGGATAAATCAGGGAGGAAATACTCAGAGTTGGATTCTAAATATAAACGATGGAAGAAAGATGTATTATCTTCGTGAAATGTTTCAGGTTTTGGAAGGAAAGGTCGATGGAGTTGGTGTTGTCTGTTGATTCAGAAACCGAAGGTGAGAGAAAACACTAGCAACCTAAGAGAAATATTTCTTTGCATCATAATAATCAATTACATTGCATACAAGAGTTTGTATGATATCAGAACTGAAACACTTAGCGGAAACGCGGACGTTTTAATTTATTTATAGCTACTGAGAATTTGGTAAAATTTCCGCACAGCCTCACTATCAGAACTATGCATACCGGAAAGGGGGGAGTGGGGGAACTCAATTTTTAAACATGGGGAGGTTCCGCGCGGAGGCTCAAACCCTTACTTAAATATGCTAATTTTTATCAAAATGACAGCCCTTTCATATACCTAGAGAAAAACTTGTACCCTCTTATACCTAAATGGTACATAGTCAAAACAATAGAGGGCTTTCAGTTGCCCTGGCTCAGCTGCTGAAAGCCAAAATTCTGCCAAAATTTGTCACCCATTTATATATTAAACTTAAGCTGCCATCTGTTTATCTTTGTAGAGCACTTTGGTGACCCTGTAGTATACTCAAATAACAATTTTCCCTACCCTTTTGTTTACAGTAAACTTAAAAAAGGCACCTTTTTTGGCGAATCCTCCCCGTTTAGCCTATAATAAGGAACCACTCCCCCCCCCCACCCCCGGAATGCATACATTTTCTGATTCAAGCTCTTTTTGTGATTATTCTTTGAGAGAAATACTCCAAAAGTAATTAAAAGCATAATTTATGTTTGGGGCTGTCAGGGAATTTTACTAAGAATTTGTATTTTGAATTCCCATACAAACGTAAGTGTGGTAATGTGTTTACTTGGTGTAACCTGTAGGTACAAATCAAACGTTTGATCAATTAAATTCAATCAAATCCAATGACTGCAGTTCTTTTGATAACCAATCAATGGTATTGAACAATCACAAAAAATTCCAGCATTCAAACATAATCGAATTCTGGAATAAGATCGATTGCATGGTGGTTGCAACTGGAAAATGTTCACCGTATGAGTGCTTTCTACTGTTTAGAACCACCAACAAACTCAGGGCATTAAGACGTCAACGATTCCAACTCAGGTCACTCTGGTTTGAGGAAATGCTTTCATCACTGTACCATCCCTGCTCTCTTATTGAGCGATTTTTATTTTAGCCTAGCTTCAGGGATCACTTTCGGGTAAATAACTCTAAAGCAAAAGAAAAGCTTTGATAAACCTGAAAAGGCGGCTGAATTAAAATTGAATCCAAAGAAATTTTGCTCTTTATTATGTTCTACATTAATGATGCTAGCATCCATGTAGATCAGCCCTATAATTTCTTCTTGATACTATCTTGGACAACTTTCTGATTATAAATCTGTTAAAATGCAGGAACTATAGTACGCAAAGCTGAGATAAACATTAGCGTAAGAAAATGAGGAGTGAAGACGATCTCTGAATATTGCAAAAATGTTTTAAAAAACTGTCAACTCTCTTGACAAACTAAAAAGATAACTATACTTCGCGTGTGCATTGTTTCCTCTCTCTCAATTTTTTTTTCTGCGACTAGTGTTAACATCACGTTTTTACAACAGATTATGCTAAGACCCTGTGCTTCAAAATTTTTTAGTGTCTTCTAACAATTTTTACAGCCATCCTTAAAAGTCCCCGGCCCCATGGTCTCTAAAAAGGCTTTATTTAACGCCTACTGCTAGCTTTTTGAGCCTTAAAGAGCGGGGGACTGATGGTTGGTTCCAGTTGAATGTCCGGTTTTTAAAATGTTTAGTATTTCACCTTAATATTTTACCTTTACAATTTATTCTAGGTTACACTCAATCCAAAATGCCTTCATAGTTTTTGTAGTGCATCTGAAATTTTGTTATGATTTTCAGGATGCTTATAAGAATAAGAGGGGGGTTAATAATTGTAAGTGAAAATGTGAAAACATGATTTCAAAATGATTGACATTCATTTAAATAGTTCTAATTATAAACGTTTTAGTAGTAAACAGGCTGAAATCAACCTAACTGATCTCACAGCCACGACTTCCTTTCGCTGATCCCTCCACACCCATTAGCTAACCTGAGTACGTTACCTTGGGTCTATATTATGCAGTATTTCATCGCGAGGTGATGGTGCACCATTTGCTATTGTGTCCCAGACATTCATTCCATCAGTTCTTGCAGATATTAGCTCTGCGTCACCTCCCCCTAAGTGGTATAGAGTTGGTGCCCAGTCTGTGGCATCAATTAGTTCTGTACACACGCGTTTTTTCTGCTTGATGAGGTCATTTGCAGTGTAGACAAAACCGACGCCTTTCACCCCACCCTCCCACAGGGTGGCTTTTCCTGCGCGAAGAGGATAGTTTGAGCCTGCATTCCTGATAAGAATAGCAGTCGTAAGTGTGTCTGCAAGAACCCATATATATCACTGCATCTGTTGTTTTTCTTCTGAATCAGTTTACCCTTTATCAGTCTTTGCACCCAATTCTTTGTCCATAGAGCCTTTATTTCCTTTGCTTGGTATTCAGGCTACTGGATGACTTCGTCAATGTTTATTCTTTCAGGATTTCTTTAGAATAAGAGCAGTCCTCTTTCTGCTCAGGGATAGTCGGGCATGGAAAATACGCAAACACGCGCTACAATCGGCTGCCAATTGGAAACGTAACGCACGTGCGTCAATTTTTTGCACGTCCGACATAGCAGCCTACTTCGCCCGCGTCTGTAAGTTGTTCTTGCCTGGGCAGAAAGAAGGACCGCTTGCTGTCTCTAGTTTCTTCTATTTGCGATCTGAGGATACAGGAGGCCCTTCCACTTCTGCATCGTACTGAGTATCGATCTATGCCTACATAGGCGAGATTTGTGCGTAAAACGTAGCTTGCGTGGTCAGGAGGCGTATAAAAGGAGAGGGAGTGGGGAACGCGCTTGCGAACGCCTGCCGCCTTTTAATCCCCTCTCAACGCCTTCCACGCGGGCCACTTAAAATGCAATCACTTCAGCACATTGTAACGTAATACACGTAAAAGAAAGGAAAGAGCTTTACTAGAAGGTTAAGAGACTCGTCCAGTGCCCTCTTAGAGTTCACCCGTAATTTTATTGCGTAACAGAAAATTTTGACCTCTAGCAAGAAAAGTTAAGAAGGCTCAATTACGATTAGATCACACAAGAAACGTCGAGAGCACACGAGAGGCAACGAGAGTAACCGAAAACACACGAGAGTTGACGAGAACCACCGAAAGCGCTCAGGAGTTAGAGGCCAGTAGAGCATGACTGTCGTGAACACTCGACTCTCACTCAAGTTACCTCGGCTATTAAAACTTAGTATGGCATATTGTCTGCATGAACGATAATCGCTATTGTATTTTACTACTAGTAGTGCATTCAAGCTCTATCGTGCTCCTTTTCTTACCAGTTCAGCCCATAAGGAGCTCCTCCGTTGTCTGTTGTAAAAATGATGACTGAATCTTGCAGCATCCCTCGATTTGCAAGTGCCGCCTTTACTTCCCCGACTGAGTTATCTAAGGCCGTCACCATGGCAGCGTATTTGCGTCTTTGGGGGTTTTTGATGAAACTAAATTTCTGAAAGAAAAAATTAAGATGAGATAGCTTGCTTGCTAGGAAAAAGATTTAATGTTGAAATGCTACCGCCCCGAACGAGGATTATGACTAATTGTTGCCGTGAAGACTTCGTGCAGAATTTGCCTCCCCCCTCCCCCCAAAAGGTTTCAAGTTCATTAAAATAGTGCGCTATTTGTGATATCTTGTAACTCTCACCACAGAGTCTGCCTTATGTTTCAAAGGGTAAGGAAGTGTGAAGAGTCAGGCGAGGGTTTCTGTCTCTCCTCCCCACAAGATTCTTCGGGCTCGCAAAACTGTTCTGAAAGTTTTTTTGGCTGCTGGAAACGTTGTATCAGACCCCAGGTATTTTACTCTCTCCTGCAGTAGGGGTATCCATAACTTAAAAACCTATTCAAACTGAAAACTTAACTTAACGTTCTCTTCATCTCGAGCGCGATAGGGCCTGGCTACCGGTTGCATAGTATTGCTTGACAGCGCGTTTCCGTAGCATTTTATTTAGTGGCATCTTAAATTGGCGCCAAATATGGGTGATCGGGAAACGCAACGCTAAGGTACTGGACTGACCTTCAATGTCACATATTTATTTCTTGTTCATTTGTTTATTTATTTATTTATTTATTTATTCGTTTATTTATTTTCCTGTCATTATCGTTTCCTTCTTTTACCTCTATAAGATCATCTGGTGCTTGGAGAGGGTCATTTTTATTGGCTGAATGAACTGCTTGGTGGGCAAGATACAGAAACATTGGCTTTGAGACATCATGAGCGTTAATCTTCTTTATGGCTTCCTGCGTGAACAGGTGCGTTCCATAGACTCCAGTTCTTTTTATAGGCTAAAGAGAAAACATATGTACTTGTTTTTTAAACTTGCAAACAAAGGTAAAAGCATTGTAAAGGTCAACTCCTTGACCATTTTTAACCCTTAAAGCTCAATAGTGACAAGCAACCAATTTCTCCTTTCAGGATCACTAGTTGATCAAACATACAGGTCACGAGAATAAAGGAAATGATCACCAAAGATAACATGTCCTGATGTTTATGGAAATTCTCCCAACTAGTACCATAAGGAATATATGGAGAACAGTGAGGAGAATGTGCATGTTGATACTGGGACTTACAGGGTTAATGTACATGTAATAGATTGAACTATCCAGGAGACACATCAGTCATGCTCGGTCTTTGTTCCGGTTTCTTGTCGCATGAGCGTGAACCAGTATTACTACCCCCCCCCCCGATGGAATTCTGGTCCAATGCAGCTTACACCTTTTTGTTAGGCCTCTCCAACCTTAAGGTAGCAAGTCCAACGTACCTACCACGTGACCGCCGTTGCCACAGTCATAAAACATCCACAAAACAGCACCAAAAAATGCAAGAATTGGGTTGGAATTTTGTTAGTAAACTGACTTAAAGCGGACAGTGGACTTGGCGTAATCTCAACACCAGTGGCGGTTAGAGACTGTGCAATTGAATGGTAAAGGCAGCAGCGACAACAACAGCGCCCAATAGAAATGTTGACAACAACACAAGATTTTACATCCTGCATGTCAATTCTTGTAAAAAAAAAAATGATCAGACCTCCCACGCGGAGCCACGTACCTTCATGTTATCTCTGAGGTCGTATCCCCAGTAATCTTCAAAGGAGCTGTGGTCCCAGTAGTCCTCTTTTGCACCCAAAAAGCCGAAGAAAGAATCAAAGCCTCGGTATAATGGGGTGTGCTCCTTCGTGTAGTACCCTAGATGCCACTGAAAAAGAAATTTGCATTTACGTTTATATTAACGTGGCTTAAGTCGGCAAGAACTGTAGAGATATAACGCCAATTATAAAACAAAACAACTTTCTTGTAAGATCAATTAAATAAAAAAGGCAAATATTAAGATGAGTAGGTTTTTACCATGTTAGCCATATCTACGTCTGTCGCTCTGGACGTGCAAAGGGAGGAAGGGAAGAAGAGAAGACGGGAGAAAACGTTAAAAATGTTACCTTAAAGACATCTTAGCTAGACAAAAAAAAAAAACAAAAACAAAAACAAAAAACAAAGCGATATCAACGAAAGAAAACTTAAGTTTTGTTCGCTATTCTTTTTAAAACTAACATGCCAGAGAAAAACTCATTCTTTCATCCAGAGTTCATTTGTAATTTCATTACTGTATACGCTACGTCATTTTGGATTAATTTTAATCGACCTTCGAACAACTCGGTAGTAACTAAATTTTTATTTATATGGTATTATTGTGTATGTCCTCTACCTTTCCGACAGCATGTGTCTTGTAACCAAGAGCTTTGAGATACTGGGCTATCGTCACTTCCTTGAGGGGAAGACCGTAAGGCTGTGCGGCAAAAATCACAAAATGTTGGATACCTGGTGAAAAAGGAATCACCGGTAATCTGGTAATTATAAAATTTTACATATAACGATACTAATATTTAAGAAGCCAGGAATGACACGTGTATGAATCGTACAAGTGCTCGTGTTCTCACGGTTGAGCAAAAAAGGTTCATCATTATAAATCTGCTTAATTTTACTAAAATTAAGCAGATTTATGAAGACTTCACCGAACCAGAGGTTTCTCCTGCGTGCACTTGTGGAGCAATGATCGGTCTGACAGGCTGCAGCCCGACCATCTGGAGAGGAGTTTGCGCATGTGTGCGTGCACAGGGTACGAATGTGCTTCCGATGGGAAGCTTTACTTGAAGTCAAAGGTGAGAACACGAAGGATGCTCTATTCGCGTGGTTACTTAAGATAAACTTTGCCTATCACTTTATCCGTTCCATCCCTCGAGGTTCCTCTAAAGTCCATTCGATGTTCTCACATTTTGCAACGCTTACCTTATTTAGTTTGTAGTTATCAAGGGCAACCAAAAGTGGGGTTGTACTTAAAACCTACCGAGGTGGATCGGGTGTTTACCCGTCATGATCGATGCTCTAGTTGGAGTGCACATTGGGGTCACATAGTAATTGTTCAATATGACTCCCGCATTGGCCATTTCATCGATGTTTGGAGTTGGGATTTGACGTGAACCATGAAAGCCAACGTCATCCCATCCCTATAAACAACAACAATAGCAACAACAACAAAATCAGTGAGGCGGTCGTAGCGATAATGTCTTTTCACCTGGACCCAGTTTTTCCTTTAAATTCTGACAATAACTGTGAGCCCAAAAGAGGACAATTTTGATTCGTGATCGTCAATATTGTACGGAGATAGATCACTTTTTTCTGAAAAACTGCTGATTTTTATCCCAGCCTTGTAATGGTAGATGTAACGGAAGCCTGTAATTCCCCATCCCCTTCTCCCCGCCCTCTAGGCTAACTGTGATTTCTTATGGAACAACCTTTCCAATGTCGAGCCTTTTATCAGTAAAAAGTATCGCGGCCATAACAATTAGCCGTAAAACCCACTCTAATTTTGATTGCTGATCCCGTGTTATGACTGTGTAACATAATGACCACGTAATGAACTTTCTACAGGAAGTCTAATTTGCCATAACGGAAGGCAAACTACATTTTTGGCCTTACCTAGCAATGGGCTGTGATCAATATGTTTGTTGCTTGTAATTGCAACGTTCACACAGTCACACTTGTATTGCATTGTCCACACGAGTTTAAAAAGTTTTATTCCGTCTAAGCTTGTGACTATTGATAACCTGCAGTTTATTTATTTTTTTTTTTTTGGAGAAGGAAGGGGCGGGGGGGAGCGAAAGCTGGATTACCTCGTGTGTGCTCCACCTAGGATTAGCAAAAACAGAGGCGGGGGTTGAAGGAATGTGGGAAGAATCCCTCTCCCTTGGCCATTTTTGTTACTTTCCATACCTCTGCTTCTTTCTCTTGTTCCAAGACGGTAACACGATAAACAAAAAAAAATTAGCCCCGGTCGCTAAAAATACGCCTGCATGGCATGTTCGACTTTTGGTGGGTTAAGTTTCATCAAGTACACTGGTAAAGTCGCTGGAACCCAGGATAATAGAATAGCAGCTGACGTTTTTAACAATAACTCACCAAATCATCCGCCAAAATGAAAACTATGTGCGGCTGTTTGTTCTTTAAAGCCGTGCAACTTGACGCTAAAATTCCCAACAGACAAGGCAGCCTTTAAAAAAAATGAAACAAATAATAATAATGATAATAATAATAATAATAATAATAATAATAATAATAATACATTTATCTAGCGCTGTTTCCCGGTGGTTCAACAGCTGTTTACAGATGTTAAATTAGTAAATCAACTAATCAACCAACCAGCCAAAAACAACAACAACAACAAACTTTATTTACACTCGAATTTAAGAGTTGCATGGAAATGACAATAACAATCTTTATTGAGAATACCTACTTCACTTGAAAATGCTTTACAGAAGGGTCCTCCTACTAATGCTAATATCTCCGAGCGAAACCAAGCGACCAACCAACCAATCAACTAGTTAGTTAGGCGGACAAGACTAAGAATTATTAAATTTAGAAACCGAAAGTGTTCGACTCTCGTCAAGTTTAAGGCGGGTTGACATTAATTAAAAGTTAAAACTGACAAAAAGGTACAGCTAATTGCTTGAACTTTGTCATATAATAATGAGAAAAGAGAAAAGAAAAAAGCCAAATAGGAATACATTAGGCATGCAAACCACATTCAAGGATTCGCTCTGATGAAGAGCTACACTCAAAACGTCACCTTAAATCAACTTATTTCATATCAGATTGAAGTATCATACCATAGTGTACGAATGCTTTTAGAATACTAAAATCCGAGAGTGTAGCTTGCATTCCTAAGTAATTCCTATTTAGCTTTTTATTATTATTTTTTTTTCATTTTTGAATGACTACGATATTTAAATTAGAGTTATGGGAAGTCCCAACTTCTCCGGTTTATAGCCTGAATTAAATTCAAACTTCTCCTTTTTTGAAACATTCAGTTAGCACACTCAAGATACCTCGCTGTTATAAGAAAAGTGCGTTATATTTTTCCTGCAACTTATTCACTCCTGTTTGCATCTCGTCTCGATAACAAGTCGAATTAATTGTGACGAGTCTGGGAGAACTAAGCACAATTTTAGTGTCACACCCAAGTGATTAACTGACTGTCTCGTACCGTGGTCTCAGTTAAAGTGTTAGGAATAAATTTTGTTGCTCAGTAGAATATTTGCACGAGCTATTCTAGGACCGGTACGGTTAAGCAACCGTATCACATCGTACTACAGCGACCACCTTTTCAAAATCTGTTTTGAATCAGTTCTCAGTTAAACTGTTTATTCGGAAACTCCCTTAGGAGACCATGTAGTTGTCCACATTTCCTGATACCAAGGGTGACTGCTTTAATTTAAAGAGATTCAACTGATAGTGGTCAGGCATTCGCTGTCTCAAACTCTTTACCCGAGACAAAATCGATTGCCCCACAGGGTAACCGCAATGCAGTCTAGTCAGCTCAGTCTCAAAATTGCACCACCACTTTCAACAGTCAAAAATGTTTTTATTTTTTTACAGGAGCAAACATAGATGAAAACAAAAAGAAAAGAAAAGAAAAGAAAAAAAAAGGCACATTATTATATATTTGAATAGCTTCCTAAGTATTAAATGTACTAGTCAACAATTAGGGATTCAACATAAAGTTGATGATTCAGTAGACCAATGGTCGACTGTAATTTCCAGCTCTGGCACTAATTAACGGTCACAGAATGCCAGTCAGTTGCTGTTGTCCTCTCATGTATTTATATGTTATCATTTCATTTTGCTACACCTTAGTGGTAGTATAAGGCGAGTTTGGTCGAAGCACGACGAGAACAACTAAACTATCATTGAATTTTTAATCGTACCCAAAATTTCCTTAACTGTTTCATAATGTGGCATTCGCTTCTTATTACCGTCTTATTGTCACTGACAGTTTTGATCGTCTTTTGTTAAAAACAGAAACCATTTTGTTTACAGTTACAATAAACTTACCTGTCGTGCTTTTCTCTATTAATTTACACGTAACTTTGCGCAAATTACCATTAGCCTCTCAAGATTACGGGTTTGGTTTATTTTTCAAAGCGTTCGTCACTAAAACTAGTTCTAAAACCCACGAGTGAGTGCCAGTTACCGGTGCGGCCTCTAGTGATTTTCATGCGAAATTATGATTTGTTTTTCTCTGTATTTATTAAACATTTGCTTCCTCATTTAACGAACCTACTAGTGTTTTACTTTTCACTGAAGAACTCTTTCGTACTTTCATTCGAAAGGCTAGCATGCAATAACGCGCTAAACTTACACGTAGTAAGGTGACCCTGGCAGTGTCTTGTTATCCCCCGATTTCATGAACAATAGGCAGCAGCAGCTCAGAGCTTCTGATCGGCTACAGTGGAACCTCGTTTTAACGAACGTCTATGTAACGAAGTCCTCGGTAGAACGAACGATATTTTTCAGCCCATTAATAGTGTAATGTATGGAAAAGAACCTCGATATAATGAACTCTCGAGATAACCAACCAATTTCCACAGTCCCTTGGCACGTCGTTAAATCGAGATTCCACTGTAATTCGAATTGGGGTGCTGTATGATGAAAAATGCTGAAATCCTCATCATTTCGTCCAAAAAGAACATTCATTTGGAATTAGAAACTGCCAACAATCGATACTTGACCATGCGATAAGTTCATTTTCTCCTATATTTGACCCTTTTTTCTTACAGAGCCTAAATTATCAAATTATTTTATTGAGATTTTAGTTGTGGAGTTACACCAGCTGGTGTGGCAATAAATAAATGAAGACTTCATCAAACTCCAAACTGTTCAAAATATCTAAAGTTAGAGTTAGAGAGAGTAAGTTGCCGTTGAAAGTCAAGCAGAGAAAACAGCCTCAAATTTGTTTCGAGATAGCGATAAGTTCGAGCTGTCGTGTTCGCGTTATCAAGATTCTTCTACCATATTATATTGTTGGTCTAAACGAGTGAAGGTTTTAGGCTACTCACCACAGCGCTGCTAATGTTAATTCCATATTGGTTTCCTGTGGTCAGTTTACCTTAGTCACTGAAGCCTTCTTCCGCTTTTGTGCACTGAAGTAAACTTAAACGCTTTTCTTAACACGCATTGGTAAGCACAGAGTTTTCTTATTTGCTTGGGTTATAAGCAACAATATTTATTCAAAAAGAGACAAAGAACACCTACTCGTGTTAATATTTTGATCTCTTTGACCTGTTTGTGTTCAAAAACAAAGTTGCGTTATTCTTATTTGGACCTGCTGTTGTTTAAAAACAACTATAGTACGGTGTCTCTATTTAGAGGAAGGTAACACTTCTTAAGTACAGTGTGTTATACTTTTCTAGACTTAACGATTTTGCCAGCATGCAAAACCCGGTTAGAATTAATATGACAAAATGCAACACTTCAGTTTGTTAGATTTATTCGCCCAAGACCTCTTAAGCTTTTCTACCAAAAGGAAATGGAGTTAGCTTTAGTATAAATGCAGATTCGTTTTTATTTGTTTTTATTACCTGTGACTAAAATTAAACGATAATTTTGGTGCTACATTGCAGTACGGTTCTCTATTTGTTGCTAAAGAAATGTCCTCTGCTCCTCGTAGTTGTACTGTATATGGCTGTACGTTTGAGGGAATATTTATATCAAAAGCCAACCTTGGGAATTTAACAAGTTGTTTACGGTATTCTAGGAATTAGACGTCGTAGGAAATTAACGCGGCGTACAGAGCTTATCTAATCATTATTTTCAATTTGGGCACCCTATTTTTATTTTCCTCCCTCGACTGCGATATTCTTGTGATACACTAAAACACTTTCTCCTTTTTCTGGTGGTATTCTTGTACTGTGGTATTTTTATACTGTGGTTTCAATGTCGAACGTTCATCAAATTGTACAGAGTGAAAACGTCAAAAGCTGTTAAACCTTCTTATTTTAGTCAACTGAACGGCCTGGATCGGCGACTCTTTTAAATTCGGCAGCTGGCAATTCGAAATTGTTTTATGGTCAGCCGCCTCCTGATCAGAAAACGAAGCTGAACTCTTTGCCCTTTGCGATTTGTTGCTGGGTTTTCTTTGTTCGCCTCTGCTTTTACCTCGCAGACACCATATGCGACGCACTGTTTCTTTCAACGCTTCTCGGTATTTTGGAATTGTCCATGCATATAGAAACGGGTTCAATCCGGAGTTTAAAAACAGAACCGGTTCGGAGAACTTGCTAATGGTTTTCACCACCGACACTTCCATGCAAGACTCACAGAGCAGCTCTACATGAAGCATTACATACAGCGGAAGCATACAAGCGATAGCAACCCATACAAGAAGGAAAACAGTTTTCGTCATTTTCTTTTCAGCTCTGACCGTAGTTTCAATCTCATCTTGAGTAGGCTGTCTTCTTGTTTGACTGTTGTATCCCTGGGTTCGTAAGGACTGCACAAGCTGCCGCTTGATTGTCAAATATATGGAAATGTATAGTCCGATTAACATCCCGCCAAACAAGGTATAGTTCACATGTAAATCAATCCAGTAAAACATGTCTTGTGGCACACCCATTAAGCGAAGCATGCTGAATAGTAGGGAGTAAATCCACAGTAAAAACATCATGATGAAAATGCGATTTCGATCCATCTTTTGACTATATAACAAGGGATAACGCACTGCATTGTACCGATCCCACGCCAAGGAAAGGATGGTCAAAATTGAAGCGTTTACAAAAACGTACGCTGTTGATTCCCCGACGAGGTACAAAACGTTTCTCTCTTTTCCCATGAAGTTGCTTATTTCGAAGGCTGCGTAGAAAGGTTCTGTTATCAGACCCGTGAAAAGGTCCGCAACTGCCAGATTAACGACCAAATAACTTGCTGTTCTTCTCAAACGTCCGTATGGGTCCTTGTAAATTGTGAAGCAAAGAAGTGAATTTCCCACAGTCGCGATAACTCCAACAAGTAAATTGGTTATACCAATTACAAGTGCAGTTATCGAACCTTCTGAGTTCTCAAATTCATCGTTTACACTTGTCTTATTGTTTGGCATCGTTACCGAGTGCTTTAACTCAAACGCATAGTTTTATGTTGAAATATTTTTCAACTGACAGAGAAAACCATGCGTCATTCGCAGCCGGTTTTTATGTCACTGCAGTTGATGCTTGCAGATCAGAGTTTACAACAAAAGTGAAAGGTTCATTGTTTTCCGAAAAATGTAACTCGGCAATCACCATAATATCATTCAGCGCATTTATTTTGTTTGATTACAAGAAACAATTGATTCAAAAATAGCGTGGATTGGACATAACTCAATGGTCAAATTATACCGTCAGCTAAGTGATTTCTTCGTCTCTGCAGTTGTTAAGTAACAAAAAAAATAACTTTAACAAATGTGTGATTGACAATTTTTGATCATTTAATAATTTTTTTACGGCAGATGGATGTTGCATCGTCAGTGAGTAATTACTGAATACTATTTGAAACAAAATAAAAATGTAAATTTTGTGCTCGTGTTAATATCAGTTGCTCAGCATCTCTCATGCATGTGTTCCCTCAGTGAGAAAACATCCCGACCAGTATCATCGACATGTTTAACAGCGCTCGGTGTAAAATAAAACAAAAAGAATGAAATGGAATATTTCTTCGCAGATGTTTATTTATAGTGTACTGAAGCATACTGTCAAAACAACTACCTCGAACAAGATGTGAGGCTACCGCTTGTCAGGTAGATCAAAGATGCAAATTAGAAATGCAGTGAAACAGTAGGGAATCTGAAACCTTTGGTAAAAAGCTAACTTCTAGGAGAAAAAAAAATATATATATATATATAGGGTCTGAAATAAAGATTTTTATTTATTTGTTGACTATCCCCTATTGTGCAAATTATATATTTATATATACACTAAATATACATCTTAACCTCCAGTAGCGGTCAAGCTATATGTTAAATCCTATATGGTCGTTCACAGGAAGTGATAGCTTAGCCTGTGGTAGCTTCCACATATATAATTTTCAAGTTTGTTTGTAACGCTCAAGTGTCACACAGGGCTGACACAGCGACCAGTATTTTGTAAAATAAAACATTAAGAAAGTAATTTAAAAATGCATTTTGTTCGTTGTTTACATACAGCAACCATTAAGTAGGATACTGAAACGAACTGTCAAAACAATTAACCCGCGCCAGATGTTAGGCTGCTGGTTTGACAAGAAATTGTTGTAATCGGTAACAAAGATGCAAGTAGAAAATACAGTGAAACAGTAATGGAGAATCTTAATTCCTGACTTTAAAAAACGAAAAAAAAAAAGATAACCTACAGCAGGCTGATCTTCCCATGAGCGACCACTCAAAAGGTGAAGCTTAGGTTGTCGCTGACGATAAGTTGTCGCTTGCAGGCGGTCAGACCCTGTGGAATCCTGTAGTAGTCGGCAAACTACCCAGATATCCATACATAAAATCCAAATACTTTACAGTTCCTCTTACTAGTCACAAACATATTTCAAAGTTTTTAACATTATGCTACAAGGACCAAAGAATTACCAAGATGATTGCCAGTGCGTGGTTTTGTTTCGTATTGTCTCCGAGTTGCGTGGTGTATGTCGAACGTCGCACATGGGATCGATATAAACCGCTCGATGGGATGAGGCCAAAACCACGACCCTCATAAGGATCCAATTTTGGGAAAGTGGTATCTGATGGCAGCCACGTATTTTAATACCTTTAAAAAGGTCGGGTTCCCTCCACCTGGAAGCCGTCGATGTAAAAAGAGTAGGGGCCCGTAACTGCTGCCAACTATCCATTTAGAGGATGGGGGAGGCCTTTGCAGCTCCCCTGTAGTCTTTGTGTGGAGAAAGAGGTTAATTCCTAAGCAAAGGTGCTCCCAAGCTCAAGATAAACAAACTGGCAATGCAAAACAAAAGGAAAGATCACTCAGGAAAAAAGTTGCAAGCCAGTGCTATTTGAAGGCAAGTACACTCAAACAGGTTGGTGCAACCTAATCAGTTTGCCAAAATGTTTTCGAACTGTTTTCGAATTGCTATGGGACTGTTTTGTTTACTTGTAATGGTGACATGAAAAATGTTAGAGACGGCTCGGTGATGTAAAAGTTGATTTATGAAGATCCAAGATCATTTGGCAATTATCATCTGACGTTAGAAAAGAATAACTCAATTTAATGAAAAATAAAAAAAGAGAAAGTTTTTCGTTGTTATGGTGGATAATCGAGTTCGAGGTTTCGAGGCCTTCAATATGGAAAGAGAGTCTTGCTCATTTGAGAAGTAAACATTCTGTATGGAAAATTGAAACAAGGTATTCATTTGCTTCAAAGCTGATTAATTGCAGTGGAGATTGGAAGCCAAAGCAGGTATTGTTGCTTTTGTTGCTTTTCGATATCCATAAAGAGTTTTCAAACACTCACTTTTAAATCCATCTCTGCTTACCTAGTCGCAAAATGAAGCTTAACTTTTCACCTTAGGCTGGTTCACACTTGTGACATAAGCATAAAGATAAGCATAAGAACGTTCACACTTATGACATGAGCATAAGAAACGCGAGGGCTTTAGATTTATAATCCTGGAGGAATGAGACGAGTTGTAGTTTCAAATTAAAAGGGCGGACGAAGAAGAAAACGAAGAAGCGCTCCGTTTGATGTTACTGCTTGGAAACGTCGAAGGCGGAAGGAAAAACAACTTGAAAAAAGGCGGAGGTCCTGATGGGTAAGAGAAATATTCACGAAGAGAAAACACCAAGGGATTATCACAATCGTGCTCGAAATGCGACTGGCGGACCGAGAATTTTATTTCAGGTAGTTCAGGTAGTTAGTAGGGACGGCCTCAGCCAGTTTCTCAAAAAAAATCCAGCGTGTTTGAAGAAGAAGACGACATTTTGAAACTGCTAATCAGAGCGTGATTGGGAACTATTTTCGCTTGAATTTCTTCTGACAGCAAATACTGCTGTTTCGTTATGCTTATGCTTATATGTTGTCCGGTTCACATTTGCCATTACGCTAGTTAAGCATAAGCATAAGCAAAAGAAAAAGTTTCCTTTTTCTTATGCTTATGCCTCTGCTTATGTAACTACGGTTCACACTACACTTTCTTATGCTTATGCTTATGTCACAAGTGTGAACCAGCCTAAAGTTTTGTGTTGTCACTGGGTATCATAGGTATCGTACACTGTGATTGTTACGATGTGCAAGGAAATAATTCGCCTTCAGTTGACATTTTCTTGCTTCTGTAATTGCACCTGATTGGAGAACGTTTCGAACCGTCACTCAGATTGGATCCAATTGATTCTAGCTTTTCAAACAATTTAGCCTGTTCCAGGCGTTCAGATAGTGGAGCGCGAGCGAAAAATAAAGCGAGCGAAAGAGCGGGAAAAAAACGAGGGGAGACTGGAGAAGAGGACAAGGGAACGCCTGTGAAATTAATCTTAAAAAGCCCATGCCGCCCACTTTAGACCGCCGACAGCGGCAGAGAAACATGAACCCAAGGTCAGGTCAAAGTAAACAAGAAAGTTATGTAATTATGCTTACCGAAATAGGTTTCACCCGAGTTTGAAGCGTTGGGAAAAGGACTGGCGATGCTTTAAGAAATCTGACATGCCGAATGGACATTGCAAAATTTTCTGCGATACGGAAACGCAAATGTCATCTCCACTACTGGACCAATGAAGGTAACGAGAACTACAGACGACTTTATATACACATCGGTTTATCAAATTGATGAATAGAAAGCTTTTCACTCTGTGACGGAATGAACTTCGTCGTCTTCATCGATTGCGATGGCTACGATATGTTTGTTGTTGTTCTTTCCTCCACTCCTTCGAAAGCAGGCTTTCATGACTTTCATAAATAATCTAGCCGATCCATTTCTCCTGCTTCTTCTTCGTCTACTTCGATGGCCAGCGCTCTAATTCCGATGCTTTGAAGCTGTTATACTTGGTCTTTCATGATTACGGCAAACGGAGTGACCACAATTATCTTAGAAACAGCGTTTCTTTGCAATGCGCTGATTAACCTTGGAAATAGTTGAAAGATCAAGCTATTTCCAATCCTGTTGGAAGAATGGCGATGAGACCTCTTCCCAGAAAGACGTTTTGAAGACAATCTTTTTATTCCATTTGCAAAGTATCCACACTTGTTAAATAGTTAAGCGCTTGCCGTAAACAGATATTTAACCGTGCGTGACTCGATGGAGGATGACCTTCGCACGGGCACGCCATATCGCATTTCTTGTCTCCGTCAACAACCCTCTGGTGTTGACACGAGGTGTCAAATTTGGCCAATCAGAGGGTATACCAGATTCTGGTATACCGGAACGGCTTCCTTTGAGAAAATTTCACAGGTGTTCCCTCGTCCTCTCCCCCAGTCTTCCCTCGTTTTTTCCCGCTCTTTCACTCGCTTTAGTTTTCGCTCGCGCTCCACTATCTGAACGCCTGGAACAGGCTACAAACAATTTGTTATGAACAGTCGGCACTATACTTGCAATTAGGGGCCTGGCATGGCCTGACCAGGGACCGATTCAAAAAACTATCGCGAAAATTACTGAATCACGAAGAAATAGTCTGCCACATTAAGACAACTAGGAAGAGAATTAGTAGTCTTAGCAGGTGTGGGAAAGTTTAGGTGAAAAGTCAACAAATTACAACTTGTCAAAAAATCTATAAAATCCGACACCCCTGATTTAAAATAATGTGCCCCCCCCCCTCCCCCCCATTGTAAGCATACATACATCTCACTGTTGGATTTCATTTATTCAACTTGTCTATAAGTTTCATACTTGTGAGGTTTACCATTTCTGGGTTGCCCTTTACATGGTGGATGAGACCTTGGAAACGATAATTTTCCAAACAACGTTGTTTCACACTTTCGTTGGCTTCAACTCGGCCACTTTTGCGCTTTTTTCTGGGAGGGGAAATAATTTTATCTGCACTTGGTACTCTAATTGACCTAACTAGACAAGTAGCCTCACTTAAAATTATAAAATTATGGGCCTTAGTTTTAACGAACTTGTGTTATGCCTGGCACGTAGATGGGGTGATTAAGGCAGATTCTGCATTTTCTTTACAAGACTCGACAAAATCATCCCAAATTACCACCGGATTTCCTTTTGTATACCCCTGGCACGATTTGGCGATTTCACGTATTTCTTCATCTGTGAGAATTCTGTTCCATAAGGCGAACCCACTAATATGCATTTCGCCCCTATCTGCGTATTTTTCCATTTCCTTACGTTTTGGATGCCCATTAAAGTCATGCACTCGCCTCCACGCCTCACAAGTGCCCGACAGTGATTGATATATTGAGGCCTGGGTCTTTGAACTTGGACTCCATCTCTATAGAATTTCGCGCCATCTGGAGCGTACATGTCAGCATCTGGTGTACTTGCCCTCCATGATACACATAAATGATACCACCTTTTTTTCTGCATATCTTTAAGTTCCACGCGGCTACAGAAAAACAAAGCGAAAATTAGAAACAAGCTAGTACAACATGCTAATCATACCTTTTTAGACTCTCGAAGGGGGTTTTTTTGAAGTCCTGGAGAACCGAAATCGTTGCCATGGAGCCCAGAGCATAAAAGCTTTATTCTGCTTGGAGCACAGACAAAATAATGATCCAAGCTAAATAGAGCCTAGAGAACAGCCATAGAGCCCAAAAGAGCCCTGCAGCTCTACATTTGTTTAGCCTGGAGCCCTGGAGCCCAACCCCACTGGGACCTTGTCTTTTGGGACCATACAAAAATAACTGGCGTCGGATACCCAACCGTTCCCTAAATGCCGTCTAAGAAGGGTTTACTTTAGTCTACCATTACAAGAAACAGACAATTTGTATATTTAGTCCAAGTTCATCATCATCATTATCATGATCATCATGATCATCATCACCATCTCCTTTATTTAAACACGATAAACATTTTAAAGTTTTAAAGCCCATCTAAATGGAGTACGTCCAACGTAAAGTCACAAACATCCCTCTATGACCTTTATATTTAGGATATGATGTCGTTAAACATAGGTGCACTGCATCCACACTGAATTTGACGTTCTTAATAGCAAATTAGTCGCGGCCTTTATCGTATCTAGTGTCTTAAAGTTACCTCCAAACTAAATTTAAAGGAGTAGTTACTTAGTGTCAGCTGTACCTTGGACTATGAACCACGACCGATTGGTTTTGGGTTTATAACAAAAAATTCAAAGATTCCCCAAGGCCTTGAAATTCCTTACCATCTTTTGTTTATAAAATGCATGCCCTGGCTCTTTCGAAAACAGTGTAAATGCGTGGTAATCATATGCGGTGGGATACGAGAGTCCCCAGCCATAGACATAATTCCGTTCACTTGGTTTGTATGTCACCAAATTGTAATTCGTATAGCTATCGCTGGTTATCTTCACCCAGATGCCTATAGTCATTCGTGACAGCATTTGAGGGAGTTTAGTAATCTTAACTTGGTCACGTGACATATACTTGGTGTTCGGCTTGATGTCATAACCTGAAAAAAGAAAAAAACAAATAGTCCCGGGTTCAAATCCTTAGCCATGCTTGTAAATAGCCCACTGCTAAGCCTCTTACCAGTTGGGGTTTTAAAATGTTTATATTTCTTTTTGTAATGTTACTTTCAGAGTTTTACAGTGTCCTTTCCTGCTAGCAGAGGCCCCTTTTCTTTTGTATTCGCTGAGCTGACGGACGGGACGAAAAGGGACCTCTGCCATGGGTCGAAACTCCCTTTGATCCAACCGCCGTCCATGGTCGTGGACGGCGGTTTCCGAAACGCATGCTCCCTGTATTGTTTGCTGACCGTGACTTGAGCCCACTGTATCTCGCGCATTCCTTTACAATTATTCCGCTGTCATTTAGTGAGCCCGCATAGTAACATGCCATCCTGGAAAGAGAACTAAACTCGTGAAGAGTTACAACGTTTACTTTCTCTCGTTTTTGTTAACATGGACGACGGAAAGGTGAACAATCGAAAGAATAAGCTCTAAGAAACACTCGACAAGTAAGGATTGGAATTTAGAGCGAAGAAAACATCTGTCAAGGCGAAGGACAACCTTTCACCTCCAAAGATTTTTCGAGCCGCGGACTTTCTGCGAAATGCTCCAATACTTCTACGAGTCTACGGTAGAGTAAATTACACATTTGATTGTAAATTTGTATATCGAAATTACTTTTTAATTGAGGGATTCTTCATATTCCTTACAGTTTTCGTAAAAGTTTTGAAAAACGTGCACAGTTCGCATCACCAAATGCTCTTCAAAATAACTTGCACATCGAGCGAAATCGCTTGCACGTAGCTTCCCTCGAAGAAAGAATTGAACGCGTTTGGTCTTCAGAGACAAGTAAAGGCGTGTTTTAATAAATGTATTATTTAGAAAAGCTTACTGTCTCTTCTTCTGTGTACCTTCATTCATAAAATTTCAAAAAGTAGTAATCTGACCTAAACAGACACAAATGCTCTGTTGTGGTTTGATTTCACGCGCGAGACAACATGAGAAATCTCTTGCGGAAATTTTCAAAATTTTGACTTTGAGATTGTATTTTTTGGCTAATTCTTAATTGACAACTGGCGTATTTTATTTAAAAGTAATAAATTTTAACTATTCTAGATCAAGTGAGTGTTGTTTTTTCGAACCTATAAATTGTCCTTTCGTACTGCACATGGGTTGTTTATTACCAACTGCTAATTTAGTGAAGCGATTATAAAACACGCAGCCTTCAATGGGTTAAATTCTCTTTGATTCCTGGAGTTGTGGTCATGTTAAGAAAGCTTCCTTGTCCAGATAACTTGAAATTAATACCTTAGATTAGAAAACAACTATCTCTAGACGAACTGTCTACTTTTTTTAGGGTTTTGGTGAACTCGCCATTCGCGACTACAAAACTGTGCAGGTGTTTTTTGGCGCGCTAGTTGAGAAAGAAGGGAATCGTCAGCTGATCACGTGCTAAAAGCATCACGTGACGTTTCGGTCGCTAAGTAACCGTGGCGCATGCTCAACACAGTTCATTTCGACCCATGGCAGAGGTCCCTTTTAGTCCCGTCCGCCAGCTCAGCGAATACAAAGGAAAAGGGTCCTCTGCTAGCAGGGAAACAGTGTCCCCGTTTAGCACTGCCGTGCCAAATACTCAGACACTTAAATTAAGTTAAATTTAAAATTTAAAATCAAACACACAAAATCAAATTGATATTCAAAGATTTTGTATATAAAGGCTGTGCTAGACTGAAAGAACTGAAAGCATGTATTTAGTACGTATTTAGCATGTAAATCAAAAGGATTTTTAATTTAGTAACTTCATGGTAATTTTCCTTCGATTATTTGTATTTTTATTACCACGTTGTGGTGTAGGCCTCATCGTTACAGATTAATTTTATTATTTATTATTAACAGCTTAGTGTTGTGTTTGATGTCAAGAATAAACAGAATACGGGATACCAACTTGTCACTGTGCGCTTGGGCTAAACAACCCAAAAGAATTAGCTTATTTTTAACAGTGCAAAGACGTCAAAACCTTAAATTATATCACTATTAAAAACGACGCACGCTCCCAAGATTTTCCGAATGTTCTCATTGTCTCCTTATGGAATTTTATAGTTAGAGGTGAGAAAAGTTAGAGCGAAGCTTTCATTAAGATATACGGAAAATAGTTTGTGAAACTCACTTGAGCGACATTTGTGTGTATTGCATTCTTGTTTTTCTTTAGCTGGTCCGAGGCCACTGCAGTCTTTTCCACCACGACTCGGCGGAGGATTGTTACAATTTCTTACGCGTACTTGTATTCCTCCGCCCACACGTCAAACTGCACGGATAAAACTCATACCATTCGGAGTATCCTCCATCAACGGCTGTGAAGAAAGGAAAATTTGTCCACGAAACCGTTTTAGTTAAATATTTTAAGGATTTACCAACCTGGGGCCCGTTTCTCGAAAGTCTCGATAATTTTTCGGGCTATTCTATGGGCGTAAAATTTACCTTAAAGATTCAAATTTTGTCGGTTTTTAAAGCTAAGAAGTAAATTCTAAGTTAACGAAACAAGTCGAGCTGGTTTGCGGGATAAAAGCTACACCACTATTCTATAGGTTTTAAAATACTGCTCGGGGCCCGAAAGTCACCAGGACTTTCGAGAAACGGCCCCACGCCATGAACTCATTTGGTTATTCCAGCGAGTAACAACATACATGCCAGTAGCAGATAATTAATTAAAAGGGGGGAAATCAGCAAAAACGTATCCTCCAGGGAAAGGAAGAAAATACCTTGTGATGAGAAATACTCTTCTAGATAACATTTTGCAAAACTCAGTTTTAAAACAGTCAGCCAGTATCTTTCAGAAATATTTACCTTCAGGAACATGGCATTGAGAAGTCTTCCTGACAAATGATGCCAGCGAGGAATCTCTTCTTACTTACATGTAAAAGTCTCGCCAACGAACCATAGGCCCACCCGTACCTCCATCGCATTTGTTAGCTTCTTTATCTACTTCGCTTTCGGATAACATTCTATCCCATGGATAAAAACTTGTCATTTCGACATTTTCTGTTCTTCCATCTCCTCCAAGTTGTAATGTTTTGCCTCCGGTTCGTGGTCAACTGGAGCAGACTTGATGATCCAGTTCTACTCCATTCTAGTACTTCGTAAAGACTGAACCCGTTTCTCCGGGCCGTACGAGACAAATGGGGTGCCACTTACCACTCGTCAGACCGTAAGACTGGAATTCGCTATAGCAGAAGAAACAATTGTTACAATTCAACTGGTTATGAGTTTAAGAGAAAAAAAGAAGAAGAAGCTGAGGCTCATGTGTATTTTTCCAGTAAGTGCACAAATCGGTGTGATAATAAATCAATTCCAAATGCAAAATTGACCCTCAGTTCGCGCGGTTCAATGGTAACGTTAAGGTCGTGTTTAGTGGTTGCGTTTGTAGTTTTCTTCTATGCAGAACATGAGATTTGAATTGAAGCACCAGTAACAAACCAAAGGAATGCCCAAGTTTACAATGGTACCAGTTTTGTTTTCTATTTTAAAGGTGTATGTGTCATTAACATGATGCCCTACAAACTATCATGATTCCGATAAACTGGAATAATAAATGCAATTTAGAGAGCCTAAAACAGCTTGCATATGCGTTTCTTCCATCGTTAGCCGCCTTGGCTGCAAGGTATGTCGAGATTTAACATTCGTAAAGAATCCATAGTGAGCTAAAGGTTGCATTTTAAGTCCGTTACTGTTTAACCTTTTTATTAATAATATACCTTTCTCTTTCGAAGAAACTTTATCTGACCCCTTTGTCTTACCAAACGGCGCGAAATTAAATTCTCTTTTATATGCGGACGATCTCGTAATATTATCAAGATCCAAAATAGGATTGCAAAATTGCTTAAATATGTTATCTTCCTATTGCAATTCATGGATGTTAAGTATCAATCCTAAAAAGACTAAAGTTATGATCTTCCAAAAACGCGCAAAAAGATGTACTGAGTATACTTTTCATATTGACAATGAAAACATTGAAGTTGTTCAGAATTACACCTACTTAGGAACATTAATCTCTTCAACAGGAAACTTTTCATTGGCGCTTGACAAATTGAAAGAGAAGGCTCTCCACGCTCTTTTCAGCCTCAGAAAACACACACATATCAGCAATCTGTCTCCATTCCTTGCAAATAAACTTTTTGACGCTATGATCCCTCCAATTTTAACTTACAACAGTGAAATCTGGGGAGTATATACTAAACGTTACTTAGAAGTAAGCAGTAAGGCATCGAATGTAGCTTGTAGAGCTGAGCTTGGAAAGTTTCCTCTTATAATAGCTATTAATCAAAAAATAATTAATTACACCTTATATCTCCACGATAAGGAAAATGACTCTATTGTTAAAGAAATCTTTTTAATGTCATCTGATCTTCATAACACCAGCAAAAATAGTTTTTGCTCTAATGTTATGAGGATGTCTGAATATTATAATTTGCCTGATTTTGACCCTACTTTCTTAACTGATGCTAAGATTAAACACTATGTAAGTCTTATGCAACAAAAGTATATTTCACACTGGCAACATACTATTCGAAACTCTAAGAAATTAGAATTCTATAACACTTTTAAGGACGAATATACGCCTTCCTGCTATTTAGATCTTGCAAGAAAACTAAATAACAGGAAAGAATTAGTGAAACTTAGAATAGGTAATCATAAATTATTGATCCAAACTGGCAGATATGATCAAATCCCAAGGGATAATAGACTCTGCCCTACGTGTAAATCAAACCAAATTGAAGATGAAATTCATTTACTTTTCCATTGTACTAAATACTGTAGTTTTAGAGATGAATTTTACAACAAAAATAGAGAACCAAATACCAAACATAACACAATTACCTCCTGTGCAAGCCACCAAAAAATTAATGAATTCTGATAATTATTATTTAAATACTCAACTGATGAAGTTCATTTTGAGATGCTTATCTTTACGAAATAATCTTCTATCGAATGAAAGTAATGTAACGCATAAATAATTGCTTTTTTTCCTATTACATGATTATGATTGTTATAAGTTTCGCTTTAGTTAAGTTTTACGCTTTTGCAATACTGTATGTACTTATAGTCACGCAAATAAAGCTTGTTGTTGTTGTATTCGTGAGTTTTAACGAAGTCAATGCTTTTTAATTTGCTTCAAAAAAATCAAATCAAATTTAACGTCATTGTGTGGGGAATAGTTGCCTTATCTCCCGAGCCAGCCGGGCTCATGAGTGAACACTTGACGTCCAGGTCGAATTAGAATTTGGAAATGTTGGTTTTTATGGAGGGAGGAAAACCGGAGTACCCGGAGAAAAACCCTCGGAGCAAGGACGAGAACCAACAACAAACTCAACCCACATATGACACCGGGACCGGGAATCGAACCCGGGCCACATTGGTGGAAGGCGAGTGCTCTCACCACTGCGCCATCCCTTCTCCCCTTTCGTTGGTTTCTTTGAGGAGGTACTCTAACTTGAAACTGAACATACCATGTTTTCTCTCCAGTTCCAATCCCGAAAACAAGTTTTTTGTTTCCACTAAGGCCTAAAAAGAAGCTGTCTGCTGTCAACTCATCATTTTCAATGGCGTAAGCAGTTAGGTACAAATTTTCGTTTGGATTTCCATTCAGTCACTGGAAGCCTTAGCCACGTACACATAGTCATTTCTGATAAATCTGGGATGGGGTCAACCATGACATCAAAAAGTTCAATTGCTACAGTAATGTGAAATATTGTTAGAAATACTTTCTGAAAATGAAGTCTAGAAAATTTTAGTGCCACACAGTAACAGTAATACTTTTCACATAGAGCGGTTTTCAATTGAGTGTCGAAAGTAATTCGCGTTTTGCTTTGGTTTTGTCTTACTTCGCTCTGTGATTGGTTAAAAAATCTCGCGCCACTTTCACGACCAATCAGAAGCAAAACTCAAACCAATCGCCACTTGCTCGCACGCGTTTTCCCGCGCTTGGCGCTGGTCACATGTATTTGCTTCGAGTTCTGATTGGTTCATTGGGTAATTTGTGTTTGTTGTGATTGGCTGGGGTAATTACTTTGGTTTTGGTTTTACGACACTCATTTGAAAAGCGCTCTAACACTATTGATTTTTGGATTGACTGAATTGGTCAAGGTAAATGGCAGCCATGTGTCAATAACATTCACTTCTACTACCATCAGCATATTCTACTGAATTATTTATGCCATTCTCTCACCATGAGGTGCTGCATGCTTTTTTACAAATGCAGTACATCTTTCTTGAATCAGGTGCGACTACTGATGGGCCGCGAAGGTTTAGCTATCTAGCATTTAAAGAAGTCAGTCGTTTTAACGGGGTAAAAATAATATGCCAATGTTGAAGACTTCAAAAGAATGGCTGTTGGTCGCATTTAACAGTGACGCTGTTTTAAGCTAAGAAAATGTTAACCGCGTAATCGTACACGCTAAGGTTCCGTTTCATGTTAAGTGTCTAGCGTCACTTCCCTTATTTTTAAAGCACACAGCGTACTCTATGGCTTTTGTAAACTGAGGTTTATGCATCGTGATTTATATTTAAAAAAATAAAGCAGTTCGCGAATTGTTACTCACGTGTCCGGTCACACGCCTTCTGTCGCGTGTATGCTACAGGAATGAAACGGTGAAGACTCTCATCCGATGAAAAGCCTGAAAATGTAGTTAGGTGTAATTTGAAATTGAAATGCGATCTTCTTGGTTGAGCACCTACTCTGGAATAAGAAACATACTGTATACGTGTCGCATTAATTTAACTGGCAAAATTTATTTGAGTTAAAGTATGTCAACGATAGAAGACTCTGAAATGGATATTACCCCTCCCTCCCAACTGACCCCTCCCCCAAATGCAGTGTATCATACCAGTAATCAGGAATTCGCTTTCCTTCTGAGATCTGCATGTAGAAAGGGAGGCGACGGGTTCTGATCTCGGCCGGAACATCAACAATAAATAGTAAGATCATACTGGCTGTGCTCAAGACCTTCTGTTAGTTGAGATAATCTCATCATTATGCGGCGACTTCAAACCTTGGTCTCATACATCTAGTCATACCTTATTCATAGTTAAGCTGACGTCTAATCTCTGCCCTCCGACTGCTGTAAAGCGCTTTTGAACACATAAACACGGAAAAATGTGCTATCTACCCATGCTTATAGGATCTGCAGAAAACCTTTATGATTCCGCTCCTTTCCGTTATCCCTCGAGAAATGAGATTTATATATATTTACGTTTGGAGGTGTCTGTACATGTGATTTTCAGCTAACCTTTTCCAGTGAAGATAGATTAATCGTACGTGTGTTTTGCATAGTGTCTGTGGATAACGTAAAGAATATATACTTATAGTGTTGTAGAAAAGAGACCAAGAAGGCAGTGATCAACTTTAAGCCCCTCATTTTTCCTGCTCAAAAAAGAACAGTAGAAAAACATGCGGCACAGGAGATGATGGTCATTTGTGGCAGATGGTCAAATGAACACAACTCAGATTTATTTATCATACAATGTGGAGAACTCCTGGTATAAACAATCGCGTGCTCTAGTTGACCCTCTACGAATACGCTTCTATTCCCTACAACTGTCCAATTGTTACTCAGCGAAATCCCCATTTTTCGAACCTCCTAGGGAAAGGGAAATTGGTTCGAAAAATCGGTTGTACGAAAAATCGAAGGCGCCGTAGACTGAAATCAACTCCAAGGGAAATGAGTTTTGGTTTGAAAAATCGAGGGTTCGAGAAATCGGGATTCCACTGTAGGACAAAATACTGTCCAATTTGGAACAATAATTGGATGAAAGAAATTCTGAGGATTGCAAATTGGCAGTTGGACAAGTCCTATTCGGTTGGTCTGGTACCAAGAATTTACAACTTTTGAGCAAGTGCATAATTGAGCTGAAGTACTATTGGGCACATGTGAGTAGCCCCTTTCCCCCCCCCCCCCACCCCCCTATAAAACTTAGCTTCTCTTATTTGTTGTCTCAAAGAATGCATCTCCATTTTCGCAAAGGACGGAAAATTGACACTTACAGTGGAAGCCCGGTAACTCGAACTCGGATAACTCGAACTCCCGGCCAAGTTGAACTAAATTTCGATTCGTTTCGCTTGTTGAAAATTTACCCCGATAACTCGAATTCTGGTTCTTGCAAGTCACCACGGATGCCCATTGAAATATCCCATTAGCTCTTCTTGCCATGAAATCGGATTTAAACACGAAAACCAACACTACAGCAATTTGATTTTAATTAGTGCAACGAACAGCCGAGATCACGTATTTGACAGTCATTTCCCGAATATATGATCTTGCGTGTAACTGAGTTACATTCACTGTACTCTATTATCATAAGAATGTATAATCGTGTTACAGTTTCTGACGCGATAAGTTTAATTTGCACTGTACTGTATACTGAACTGCTGAAAAATCAGTTAACTATCAATTGTTAACATGGCAAATTGACTATTCCATTGACCTGAACCCCCGCTAACTCCTCGAACTGTTCTCCGTTTCCCTTCAGAGTTCGGGTTCCGGGGCTCTACTGTATTTCAATTTCTTGAGAACTGAAACCACCCACTAAAGCTTCACCAGGTTTTGCAAGAAACATTTTTTTGCTCCAATTGCTTTTTATAGTCTGGTAAACGCCCTTTTCGATAAATCTAAAAAAGGAGTGTTCGTTAAAATTTAGTGTCCCCCTTAGAAGGATAAACAGAACACGCCAAAACAGTTTCAGAATTTCTTTTTTCAACGTTCAATCGCGCGCAATTTTACAAAACCTGCAGTCACCTGTTTTTGTTTGAACTCAAACAGGTACCACTTTACTCTCTCTCATGTTTCATGGTAAATGTTTCTGTTCCAAGCACAGGATTTATTTGTTAAATTTATTTAGTTTCCCGATACTACGACATATTTTTTGTCTTATCAAATGTTGCATTTGCTAGCCTTGGTTGAGTACATGAACAGGGCGAGCTCGAGGAGACACACTGGATCGGTTTGTAATGAACACACAACAAAAACAACAAATTCATCAAGTGACCCTAACAGGAACAATATATCGACGGAATTTACACTCGTTAATCCAGCAGTTTTTCAGGTTTATGTTTGAGCTTGTGGGCTGCTATACCTCTGTACGCTACGGGAAAAGAGAAGTAATCGATATTTTCTTTATATGTATAGCTCATAGAGGTACTGACCATACCATATAGCTACATGAACCTGAAAAATTATGGACCAAATTGTGGGATTAACGAAAGTAAAGCTCAGTCGATGTATTTTCTTTGTGGAAGCATTTCAATTTGTTTTTTTTTGTCTCTCGACAGCTAAATTTCGCCGATGCAGAGCTTGGCGCAAGTTATTAAACCCTTTAATATATGGGGAAGCAAACCCAGCAATCATGCATTGTTGATTAGAAATGTGTATCCCTAGTGTCATTTATTCTCAAGTTGAAAATTTGTATACATAAACGATGATAACATTTCCCTGAATGAATTTTTTCGCGAGATTTTTTGGTCAGGTACAGAAGCTGCGAGTAACGTTCAGGGCTTACAGTTCAAACAATGATAATTATAATACGAACAACAACAGATGAAGAAACGTTTATCGAGTTTGGAAGGCACATTGTCATCTGACATTTTTGTGTTACAACAATTTCTTTCAATTTTCATTTCTTTTTATTCGCCAGTTTCATTTGTACGAGCTTCAACAAAGCGTGACTAACTGCAATTAAAAAATATATATATCAAGGATGCATGCATAATTAGTCATGGACTAGATTTCTTTTTTTTTATGTTTTGATCGTGAATTCGTGAAAACAATTACCGTTTTGTATCGATGGGTATTGAAGAAAGTACCCGGGATTTGATATCAAAAATAAATTTAACTAGTGCTAGCTTAGTTATTCGAACATGCATTCAGCCGTGTTTTCACCGTCTATATAATATTTTGCTTACATTATTACCATGTATTCAAAGCATTATAAATACTCGTAAATAATCACTTTCTCTGAAAAAGTTGAAAAAATGTCTAAACTAAAAAACAACATATTAAATGATAAATAGTTTCTTTTCGAACTGTCACATTTCTCTTCTCTAACAAGGTATTTTAGCCTTATTACTCGAAAAATAAACCTAAACTTTTATTTTGAGTGTAACCATTCGAAAGAAAGCAACTGAGCAGTATTCTTTGATTTTTGATATCCGAGCAGTGTTGTTTGTTTTTCGATATCTTTAAAACGAGTCAATGTTCGTAACATTAATAATCTTACGCACTTTACCTGCCTCTTTTCCCCTACAGTGGTCAATGTCGACGTTATGTTGATATTCCAGGAGAAATTGAACAATTCACTAAGCGTTTATATATTTATTACATAAAGTAATCTTAGTGACTTGTACCAATACGAATGTAAACACTCGCCGTTAGGTGGTGTGACACCTTGTCGGATGGAAACTCGCTGGAGCGTTAACCCTATTTCACCTAGGCTTTTTTTGAGTTTCTGAGCCTCTTAGTGAATTGTTCAGTTTCTCCTGGAATATCAACATAACCTCGACATTGACCGCTGCAGAGGAAAAGAGGCAGGTGAAGTGCGTATGTGCTCCCTCGTCTAGAGTATTTTCCTCTTTTGTTGGGTATTGGTAACGTCAAGGCTAGTAAAATGGAGAACACTAACTATTATATACTAAGATCTATTTTAAGTCTGTGTTCTACGAGACCCTTCTTAAAATAGCTGATAGAACAACGTAGACAATTTCAGTCATTAGTTGTGTTGTACAAGTGTTTGTACAATCAGGGAGCGGCTTCAGTTAATTTTTTCATTTTAAGAATGTTCCATATAATCTACGTGGGTGTAGTACAAGGCTGGAATTACCTTCCTTTAATTTAGATTTCATGCACAGATCTTTTACATTTTTAGCCTGCAAACTATGGAATGTGTTGCCTCCGAGTGTAAGAGAGTCACAGGATACTGTATCTTTTAAGCGAACTCTTAAAGCCCATAATGGCTTAAGGCTTAGTGCTTGTAAATGTGTGACATATTTTAAAATTTTATTTGTAAATATTAATATGTAAATGTCAATAATAACTTTTAGCGTTTTAGTTTTAGCTTTTAGTTTACTATTACTATTTGATTAGCTTTGATTACTTTTATTCTTTTACATTTATTAGCGGAGGTGCTTTGCGTTTAACAAACTATGATGGTGAATTCTAATGTTCCTCGCTACAGTAAGCTTGCTTCTGAGCTGCATAGAAATTACCTCTTCAAGTTCAAATTAGCTCTGTCTTCAGCTCGATCAAACACGCACATGATGGATCCGTTGTGCGAACGGATTACAAACTTGTTCCGTTTCAACTCCAGCAGCTAATATGGTGAAATCGTACAGCTTCAATTCGCTTTGAACGATGATTACAACAATGTTTCAGAAAAAATCAAGCACCAACTGCACGGACCATATTTCGAGCAGTTTAATTTTTCATTGATTCATTCAGTTTTGCAATGAAAACGCTGCAACACTTCGCAAGGTTTTGGCGCCTTTTTCGTTCAGTCATGTGATCGTTTCGTTTCTTTTTTTTATCTCTTTTCTCTTTTTTTCCCTTTCTTTCTTGATTCTTTTTTAATAGTGGTTAAGTTTGTTATAAAACAATTATTGTTCTCAGGCTTGCTGGATATCAAATCATTATAACCAAATTGGCGCTACGCGCCTCGTTGGTTATCTATCATTCCATATCCAGCGCGCCCTCGTAGAATAATTGTTAAATATACACGTACACTTTTTGACAAGAACTTGCGTACTCCTGGGTGCTACGTGTCTAAATAAAACTTGATTTGATTTGATTAGCACGTCATTAGCTTAACAGATTGGGCCTATGACGTGTCGATTATAACATTTTATGACGTCACCATGACGTCACAAAGCAACCATTTTGAATTTTGAGCCACCATCTTGAATCGCGAGCATGCAGTCATACAGGTGACAATGACGACATCGAAAAATATAGGAATTTGTTCTAAGTTACATACTTAATCAAAACAAGCACAAAAATGTTAAGGATTGTCTTCTTCTAGCAAACGAAGGGGCAAAACTGAAAAAAGACCGAAAATAGTGAAAACACCTCCTCAGTAGACGGCTGCTATGGAAACGTCAATCATCATAGACACGTCATTGACGCAGGAAAATTTTCTCTGATAAATTTCAGGAAAAGTCACGAGATTTGGCGATTATTCGTTTAGCCATTTAAACGTTATAATTCGTTAAAGGCAGCGCGGGCACAATCTCCCCCCCCCCTCCCCCCAAGGCTAAATAGGGTTAAAACTAGATTCATTTACCTTCCTGGCATTGCAATCTTGTAGTGACGGTAAGGCTTGTGTGACCCTTGTGCGTTTTCTTTATCTGAGAGCAATGCCATCAGGAATGCACCTGGTTAGGCAACCCACGTTGATCATGCTGGAATGGGAGGAGGGGGGGGGGGTGGAATTAGACTAATGGCAATCCAAACGTCAGTCCCCGAGCTAGATACAGGTTAAACAGTCGGGTGAGCCGAACTCGTTTGCCTGATGAGGGCAACCGGTTAACGAGGTGACCACTTTAAATGCAGGTTAGAATATGAAGGTAACACTTTTGAAAGGAAGCAGCCTCTTTACATCGCATTGCCGCGGTGGATGGTGGGCTAAGAACTCGCGTCGGTGACCAGCTTCCACTATCTGCGTCTTGACGCTTTGTGTCCGATGTCAATACTCCTTCCCCACATCTTGGTAGGTCCTCATGTTTTCATTTCTATTTTCTGAATAGGGGGCAGGATTTTCAACATCCCCCCCGGATTCTCAGCAGTGGTGAAAATTGCTGCTATTTCTAAAATGGACTACAGTATCAGTTTTACACCCGTTCCATGTTGTTCAGTTAGGATATCTAAAAACTATAGCGATCATTGAGGAATCATAACAACTTGTAGGGGTTTGGTACCCTAACTAACTGCTTTTATCTCGTTAATAAATTAACTTCGCTTCTCGGACGAGTATTCATTCAGCACAGTTGAAAATCCCAGCTCATTTTAAGATCTACTTATTGATCTACTTTAAGATCTTACACGGATTGACTCTAAGAGTCAATCCGTGTAGTGCTGTCAAAGTTACTCTAGAAGACGTTGCTCCATTTTTAGTGGTATCTTTCGTCGGAGCATTGTGAGTCTTTCAGAAACATGAATGTTACTGGATTAACGTGAGTTCCGTATCGGCAAGTATTGTTCGAATGTTTTTTGTTTAAGGATACGGGCGGAGCCTAAGCAAGGTCAGTGAAATTGCCTTTTGCTATCTTCACCCCACCCTCCCCGCCCCCAATCCCTTACGGTTTTGCTGACAGCAGCTCAGTGCATCCTTACATTGGCAAACAGGTGTTCCATAAAACAAAGGTGAAGTAGAAACATAACCCTTTTCTGCCACTTTCGAAAACTGTTCCTCCAAAAATGTTGACCAAAAACACTTGAAAGGGAGCAACTTAACACACACAAAAATAAATGTGCAAAAATAAATTTAAAAAGCCCACGTTTCGGCAAGTTTAACAAATCGCTATTGCTGATTAAAAATAAATATAAAACATAAAGGTAATTTCAAAATACATAATTCATGGCTTGGTAAGCAAATCACTAGCCCACTGAGGAGACCAATTCGAATCTTCATTGACGTAATATTACAATAACAAGAATCCCAGGGACGCTCTCCCAGAAATATACTTCTATTAATGATTAATGTCAAGGTAAAGATCAATGCATATATGGTATAAACATTTCTATTTTGACACTTTTCATAGACGCATGCATACAATCAATTAATCACATTCAGCCGGCACCGACCGGCACAGCTAGTAAGGTATCCTGCCTACGCTATAACTGATTAGTCATTTCAACGTAAATTTGCAAATTAATTTATTCAGTTTGCTCAAGATTGAGGCGAATTGATGAAGACCGGGACTGCCATCAAGTGCCTAGTTTGTCCTTTTCACAAATTTGCCCTGTACGATTATTTATTGTGTGGTTTTTGTCAAGAGCCAAACCTTGCTTCACGGAATGCCGTCATGGAATTGCGAAAAACAGAACACAACATTGACAAAAAAGTTGGAAATGAAAACTACTTTCTATCGGGCGACCTGGCGGGAGTTAGGAAGAGCAATTTGAACATTCTTAATAAGAAAGACTCCAACTGTTCTTGAAGAAAGGAGCATCGACGCCCACCCCCCCCCCCCCCCCCCAGATAATTATACTTCCATCAAAGGTTAATGTCAGGGTAAAGATTTAAAATCCTTTGATATGGTCGTCTCAATTTTGACTTTTTTCATGGACTCACGCAAACAATTAATTAATCACTTTCGGCCTGCACCGGCCGGCACAGCCAGTCTGTTTTTTTTTCTTTCCTGTGCTTTAATTGATCATTTTAACGAAAACAGTCTTGTTTCAATTTATTCATGGGCTCGAGATTAAACGAACTAGTCAGGACTAGAATTGCCATAGTGCCACTTCCCTATTAATAAAAGAATCTCCAACTGGTTTTGAAGAAAGGAGCACTTTAAACAAGCTAAGTAGCGGCTGAAATCGAGCGTTAAGGTGATAGATAACTGTGTGAATCGTAATTGATCTGTCATTTTAAGCTGCTCAGCTTCGAAAGCACAAACTAGTTCGCTTAAAAAACAGTTCAAGAAAGCCGATATGTGAACATGTTTTTCCAGAAGTTTGCACTAACCTTTACTTTTACTTTTTGTCTTATTTGCCTGGAACACGGGGAAGAATTGAACTATGTCATGATAAAAATTTTGGAATTGAGTCCAAATAATTCGGATGGCGACGACTCGTCTGCGACTAATTGTAGTCATGAAGCAGCATCCTCTATGACTGTTCTTCCATCTGCGTTGGGAGAAGGTGATGGAACTTCACAAGCCCGACCTTATTACATCGGAAACACAACAGCCGAACCACCTCTCGGTCAACTGGAAACGGACAGTAGTACGGAAGATCCCTCGACGTTTAACCCGACAACCACTGATGAAAGTGTAACCACCTTCCCCACGGAGACGCCAATTCAACAATGCGAGCCAGATGTTTGCTCTAGAGTTATCAACATAACTTGGCTATCGTCAACTCCCTTTATTTTTCAACCAGAAAAAGAGAAACAGCCTGAGAAGTTTGACGGCAGTATTTCAGGTGTTTTCTACAACATCATTGGGCGGGCCATTCAGTTCTGCTGCAAATATCTTGGCAAAAGAGGGACTCGCTTACAATACACACACAGGGCACGTAATAGGGATACTTTGCATGCGAATATTTTTCATGGTGAAGCTTCCATGGGACTGCCAGTATATATTGAAAATGAGCTCTTTGATCATACGTATGGCGGAAAGTTGGCTTTCATCAAAGTCCTCGAATCGCCCGGCTTAGTTTTAATCGCGAACAAAGAAAACGCCATAGACAACGATTTGAGGGTCCTCTTAAAAGCCATTTTTAACGAGTGGCCAATTGTGTTGATATCATTATTGCTGTGCGCAATATCTGGTATTTGTGTCTGGGCTCTTGTAAGTCACATTTGTTTCTTTGTCTTGAATCCTTTATTATCAAAAGTATGAGCCTTAACCCTTAAGGAACTGTCAGTTTTGGTCTCATTTAGACGGTACAACTTAGTTGCGTGAGACATGCTTACGGCAGGCCTATAACAGGAATTGCTTCGTCCTAGTGAAACCTATAGCCTGTTTGCAGTTGTCATTCACGGCAAGAAAATATCGCAGGATTTTAAAACATACTTTTAAAGCGTACGACTAACGTAATCACAGTTGAATAATAGGAAGTTGAATACAGTTTTGCATGACGCGATGAAGCAGTGCGAGATACAAAAGTGACATGAGACAAAAATCGTATCGTCTAAATCGGGCCTTTGGTTCATCTGCGGTTAGTGCGGGGTCACTTCAAGATTGAATTTCCTGACAGGGCGAGTCTGACATTTTTTGGTTGTCGCTAACTTTTGGTAAGAGTAAGGAACCACCGAGTTTGGATTCGAGTTCGAGTTCAAATTGGACTTCGAGTTGCAATTTGAGTTGGACTTCGACTTCGAGTTCGAGTTAGATTTATAAGTGATTATTGGTCATCACGTTTTATGCTGTTGCCAAGTTGGAGACTGTTTCGGGAAATCTTTTGCAAGTTATGACTGTTTTCAGATTTTATGCAAATTAGGCTCTGGGCTATGCCTTAACATGTTTGAGAACTCGAAGTCTAACTCGACCTTCAACTCCCCTGACTTTAACTCGAACTCCAACTCGAACTCGAATCCACACGCCATGATTCGGGATTCCCGCTTTTGGTTCACGTGCATGTGTACCTGCTAAGTCTATTAGAGGAACAAAATGACAAAGCATTAAGTAGCTGGCAATGCAGGAAAGCTAGGGCAACAGTTTTCATTTAAGTCAAGACAATTTCGGATTTCATCCACAAAATTCCATGGAATGACGAAAGGTGATGCAGGGGGAGAGATAAGTCAACATTCTAATACTGCTTAATATTTCACACAATTCCAGTTTCCCCTCGGTGACTCTAACCCTTCGTAACTCAAACCTCCCGCTAAATTAAAGAGAATTCGTTTTCCCTTCAGGACATTTTCTTTATAATTTTGCCCTCAATATTTTGAAGCTCTCTCGTCAAAGTGTAATGAAACAAAACGTACTCCATAACACTAAATTTTATCACTTTTTGAATCAAACTTCGAAAAATTGAGAAGCCTCTATTATTGTCCCATTTTGTCTTAATTGTCCTTTGGGTCAATTTCTTTAGTTTCTTGGTGTTGTGTCGCACAAAACGTTTTACTTCTTCGTGATTTTTAAGTAGTGTCCGCAGAAATCTTGTCCTCTAATAACTCGAACCTTTTCTGATTGCCCTGAAAGGTTTGAGTCGATCGGGAGTGAACTGTGTATCAACCTCTGTATTTCTACAATGACGAATTCACCCCTCACATGAGGACAAAATTAGCTTGGGTAAAAGTCCAAAAACAAGAATCTCAGGTACAGCATTCGTTGCCCACGTTTGCCCAAGCAGGTTGTACTTCTCAAGTGTAAAAGCGTCCACCCCCTGTCTTTTTCTTATTTCTGTAGGATACCACAGGAAATGCAGAAGAATTTCCTCGTCGTTTTCATCGAGGAGCATTTGAGGGATTTTGGTGGGCGTTTGTTACTATGTCAACCGTCGGGTAAGAAAATCGCTGAATTATGAATTAAAGGTGTTATCAACTACAAGATATTCCAATAACGTGTATAAAGTACAACAAAATTATATTGGATGTAGTCACGGAGATTATAACCAATTCCACGCCTCACCGGTTATTCTACAACGTATCCACACCTCGCTCGTGGAATAATTTTTCAAAAGTCATGAATAAAACTGTGTTGTCTAAATCAAACAAAATATTTTATAACTGTTGGTTTTTGTGTAAGGCGAGGCAAGCGTTCTCTAGCATTGAAGAAAACTAATCCCCCTTTTCCTTTACAACTGAAACTATGAATACTTATGCCTTTGGCAGACTTTATGTTTTCCGTTTTACTTATCTATTTTTTGGTTCTGCCTTTGTATCTCGCGAACATTACGAGAAGTTCAGTATGTTTGAATTACCATATTCGCCTTCAAGGTACGGAGACAGAGCTCCTAAGTCGGTAATTGCTCGATTGTTCTGCATCATCTGGATCATGGTGGGTCTCACGGTGTGCTCCGTAATGACAGCTACACTCACTGCCGCACTCGCCGCTGCACCTGGTCGAGATATGGAACTCTTGGGGAAAAAGGTAATTGTTGAAAATTAGATGCTAGAGGGTGTACATAAGGCTATTTATTGATGGAAAATAACGTATCAAATACGAGAGATCGCAATTTCCGTGATGCAAGATGGATAAATTGGATGCCTAACTGCGCATAATTCCTTGGTGTTAAGTTTTTAATCTTTTTAAAATTGGCATAATTTCCTCCAGAAAGCTAGCTACAATAGGTTATAAAGAGAAACTCAAACACACATATACATACACGTAGAAAGTCAACGAGAAAATAGAGAAAATGATTAAGCTAACCGTGTTATAATTGTCGCATTCACATGCTACTTGTGGAGATTCCGGTACGAAACTACATTAGGAGACACTTACTCTCTTCTAAAAGCTAGGTACAATCTTCATACGTCAATAATCATGGGAGACTTCACATCTCCCGTAATCGCCACACAAAATTCTTGGAAGAAACCCCCGTCACCCCCTACAAGTCTACCCGTTGCACAACATTGTTGAAAGGCGTTAGGGGTTCATTTCGTCTCTGGTTGTAGCGAAATTGATTTGTTAAAGTTGAATTCATGACAAATAGGCCGCTCTTATTAGAGTGTCCTAAAAATTTCTGACGACTATTGCAGGTGAGATTCTTGATTGTCTCTACATGTTGTATCGTGATCGACATTGCAAACCTACTGCTTAATAGTAATGACTTCCACTGTATTAATCTTGGTCCTGCCATACTTTAATTGTTAACCTCTTACTAACTAAACTATTAACCTCTTCCTTAATGAATGCAAGGGCCATACTGGTGAAAAAAGGTAGGTCGAACACAGACAGAAACGTGCAAAGCAGCTAATAGCCGATATTCCCCTTTACGGTCCCGAGCAAGTATGAACTTAATCCAGACGTACGCACACCAGGCGTAAATACACCAGATCTACATAAAACAGTCGTACATACACCAGGCGAACATAAGCAAAACGCACATACACCAAACGCACAAACACCAATAGTACATACACCAAACGTACATACACCAGGCGTACATATACCAAGTGTACATACACCAAACGTACCTACACCAAAAGCACATACACCAAACGTACATACACCAGTCGCACATACACCAGGCGACCATACGCCACACGTAAAAACACTAAACGTACACACACCAAAAGTACATACACCAAACGTACATACACCAAACGTTCATACACCAAAAGTACATACACCAAACCTACATACACCAAACCTACATACATCAAACGCACATCGACCAAAAGTACATACACCAAACGTACATACACCAGTCGCACATACACCAGGCGACCATACGCCAGACGTACATACACCAAACGTACACACACCAAAAGTACATACACCAAACGTACATACACCAAAAGTACATACATCAAACGCAAAAACAACAAAAGTACATACACCGAACTTACATACACCAAACGTACATACACCAAAAGTACATACATCAAACGTACATACACCAAACGTACATACACCAAAAGTACATACACCAAACGTACATACACCAAACGTACATACACCAAGTGTACATACACAAAACGTACCTACACCAAAAGTACATACACCAAACGTACATACACCAGTCGCACATACACAAGGCGACCATACGCCAAACGTACATACACTAAACGTACATACACCAAAAGTACATACACCAAATGTACATACACCAAACGTACATACACCAAAAGTACATACACCAAACCTACCTACACCAAACGCACATCCACCAAAAAAACATACACCAAACGTACAAACACCAAAAGTACATACATCAAACACACATACACCAAACGTACATACACCAAATGTACATAAACCAAACGTAAATACACCATATTACACCAAAAGTACATACATCAAACGGAGATACACCAAAAGTACATACACCAAACGTACATACACCAAACGTACATACACCAAACGTACATACACCAAAAGTACATACACCAAACGTACATACACCAAACGTACATACACCAGGCGTACATACACTAAACGTACATACACCAGGCGTTCATACATCAAACGTACATACGCCAAACGTACATACGTCAAAGGTACATACAACAAACACACATACACCAAACGTACATACACCAATCGCACATACGCCAAACGTACATACACCAAACGCACATACACCAAAAGTACATACACCAAACGTCCATACACCAAAAGTACATATACCAGGCGAGCATATGCCTGACATACATACACCAAACGTACATACATCAGGCGTACATACATCAAACGTACATACGCCAAACGTACCTACACCAAAAGTACATACACCAAACGCACATACACCAAAAGCACATACACCAAACGTACATATACCTAATTCAATAAAGGTTGCTTTGGCAATTGGTCATTGGCAATTGGACATTGGGCATTTGGGCATACGGAACACAATGCTATGCTTTGCTTGAGTGACCGCAAACAATAGCTTCCCAAAGCCCAATTGCCCAATGCCCAATTGCCCAATGCCCAAAGCAACCTTTATTTAATTAGGTATACACCACGCGTACATACACCAAACGTACATACACCAGGCGTAAATACATCAACGTACATACGCCAAACGTACATACACCAAAAGCACATACACCAAAAGCACATACACCAAAAGTACATACACCAAACGTAAATACACCAAAAGTACATATACCAAACGCATATACACCACGCGTTCATACACCAAACGTACATACACCAGACGTACATACACCACGCGAACAATTACACCAAAAGTACATACACCAAACGTACATACACCACGCGTACATACACGAAACGTACATACACCAGGCGTACATACATCAAACGCACATACACCAAACTTGCATACACCAAAAGTACGTACATCAAGCGAATATCCACTAAACGTACATACACCAAACGTACATACACGAAAAGTACATACACCAACCGCACTTAGACCAAAAGTACATACACCAAACTTACATACACAAATCGAGAACACACCAAAACTACACACACCAAACGTACATACACCAGTGTACATACACCAAACGTACATACACCAAACGCACATACACCAAGAGTACATACACCTAACGTACATACACCAGACGTACATAAACCAAACGTACATACCCAAATCTCCATACACCAAACTTCCATACACCAAACGTACCCACACCAAACGTAGATACACCAAACACATCCACATCAAACGTACATACCCCAAACGTACATACACAAAACGCACATACACCAAAAGTACATACACCAAACGTACATACACCAAACGTATATTCACCAAACGTACCCACACCAAACGTACATACAACAAAGGTACATACACCAAACGTGCATACACCAAAGGTACATACACCAAACGTGCATACACCAAAAGTACGTACACCAAACCTACATACACCAAAAAGTACATACGTCAGGCGTACATACACCAAACGTACATACACCAAAAGCACATACACCAGGCGTACATACATCCAACGTACATACACCAAATCTACATACACCAAATCTGCATACACCAAAAAGTACATACGTCAGGCGTACATACACTAAACGTACATACACCAAAAGTACATACACCAGGCGTGCATACACCAAACGTACATACACCAAGAGTACATACATCAGGCGTACATACACCAAACGTACATACACATAAAGTACATACACCAGGCGTACATACACCATGCGAACATACACCAAACGTACATACATCAAAAGTACATACACCAGGCGAACATACACCAAACGTACATACATCAAAAGTACATACACCAGGCGAGCATATGGCAGACATACATAAACCAAAAGTACATACACCAGGCGTGCATACACTAAACGTACATACACCAGAAGTACATACACCAAAAGTACATACACCAAACCTACATACACCAAAAGTACATACACAAACTGTACATACACCAGGCGTACATACACCAAACGTACATACACCAGGCGTACATACACCAAAAGTACATACACGAAACGTACATGCATCAAAAGTACATACACCAAACGTACATACATCAAAAGTACATACACCAAATGTAAATAGATCAAAAGTACATACACCAAACGTACATACACATAAAGTACACACACCAGGCGTACACAAACCAGGCGAACATACACCAAACGTACATACAGCAAAAGTACATACACCAGGCAAACAAACACCAAACGTATATACACCAAAAGTACCAAACGTACATACATCAAAAGTACATACACCAAACGTAAATAGATCAAAAGTACATACACCAAACGTACATACACCAGGCGTGCATACACCAAACGTACATATATCAAAAGTAGATACACCAAAGGCACATACACCAGGCGTACATACAACAAACGTAAATACACCAGGCGTACATACATCAGGCGTACATACACCAAAACTACATACACCAAACGTACATACACCAGGCGTGCATACACCAAACGTACATACATCAAAAGTGGATACACCAAACGCACATACACCAGGCGTACATACAGCAAACGTACATACACCAGGCGTACATACACCAAACGTACATACACCAAACGTACATACACCAAAAGTACATACACCAGGGGTACATACACCAGGCGTGCATACACCAAACGTACATACACCAAAAGTACATACACCAGGGGTACATACACCAGGCGAGCATACACCAAACGTACATACATCAAAAGTGGATACACCAAACGCACATACACCAGGCGTACGTACACCAAACGTACATAGACCAAACGTACATACACCAAAAGTACATACACCAGGGGTACAAACACCAGGCGTGCATACACCAAACGTACATACACCAAAAGTACATACACCAGGGGTACATACACCAGGCGTGCATACACCAAATGTACATACACCAAAAGTACATACACCAAAAGTACATACACCAAACCTACATACACCAAAAGTACGTACACTAACTGTACAAACACCAGGCGTACATACACCAAAAGTACATACACCAGGCGTACATACAGCAAAAGTACAAACACCTGTCGCACATACACCAGGCGTGCATTCGCCAAACGTACATACACCAAAAGTACATACACCAAACCTACATACACCAAAAGTACATACACCAACTGTACATACACCAGGTCTACATACACCAGCCGTTCATACACCAAACGTACATACACCAAACGTACATACACCAAACGTACATATACCAAAAGTACATACGCCAAACCTACATACACCAAAAGTACATACACGAAAAGTACATACTCCAAAAGTACATACACCAGGCGAGCATACACCAAGCGTACCTACACCAAAAGTACATACACCAAACGTAGATACACCAAAAGTGCGTACACCAAACGTACATACACCAAGAGTACATACATGAAACGTACATACACCAGGCGAACATACACCAAACGTACATACACCAGGCGTACATACACCAAACGTACGTACACCAAACCTACATACACCAAACGTACATACAACACGCGTACATACACCAAACGTACATACACCAAACGTAAATACACCAAATCTACATACACCAAACGTATATACACTAGGCGTACATACAGCAGGCGTACACACACCAGGTGTACATACACCAAAGGTACATACACCCGGCGTACAATTACACCAGTCCTACATACACCAGACGTACATAAGCATCATGAGCATTATACATCATAAGCATCACATTCTTGGATAGTTTCATTCAAATCAATTTTTCGTGCGATGTCTGGAAAGTTCCCGCGCTTGATGAAGCGAACAGACACTTGTAGACACTTCGTATACACTAATATACAAATTTAGCTAAGGCTAAAAGTCTAGCTCCCAAGAAATAAGCTAGTGTTCTTTTCTCAAGAATAGTCCCTAAACTTTTCGGTCCCAAATATATTTTGAAGCTTTTTTGGCTCGCTCTCTTTCAAAAAGTGTCTCTCGAAAAGCGCCAAAGTGTTCCGAATTGTCCTCCAATATTCTGGGGATCTGTTCTGCGAATCTGAGCTCGAAACGTCATTATTGAGACTGAGCACCGCTTGATTTAATATTTTTTCGGCCATCAAACTAAATTAACACATATTTTATTCACGAGCCGTCTTGCTTGGTGTTTGCAATATTTCCACATCCCGTCATTTAACTGCCAAGGCTTGTCAAATCTCCTTGGATTATTGGCTGTTCGTTTGAATGAACTTGAGACGGCGCTCATTTACAACAACAAAAGCACTGCGCGATTTCCCGCCAAGTAAAGATGGCATTCTCCACCCCGCGTCGGGTTGCCTTGGGGCTCCCCTCCCCCTCCCCCTCCCGCCAGAGTCTGTACGGACGGACGTACGGGCGTACGCTGACGTCACAACCAAAATTTCTCGGCTCGATAGGTTACGTTACCAGATTTGTTTAACCCTGGTGCTCTGCGAGCTGCGCTAAAAGTAGTGTAGATTATAATACAGCCTTTTCTTATCTCCAAGGTTATTAAGGCTATGCCAACGACACTACAAGGGTAGTTAGTACGTTCAAATGTGTTTCCTTTAAGGTCCGCAACATGGCGAACTTGGATTTGTGGCGTTTACCAATACCCTTTCAAAATCCTTAAAATTTGTTGAAGAGTAATAAAAAGCAAGAGGAGCACTCCAATGATATAAACATGTTAAAGTTAACTAAACAAAGTTAACTTTGAAGGAATTAATTTTTTAATTGCTTCAACTCATCTTATATTTTTAATCTTAGTTAATATTAAGTCTGTATTGCAAGTTTCTTAGTTCTATTATAGACAAGTACACTACCCCTCAAGCATGTTAATTGCTTTAATTACCTATCGTGTTTAAATATGGGATCCACTATTACTACTACTACTACTACTACTACTACTACTACTACTACTACTACTACTCTTTGCAGAGGCAGACATTCTTGAATCGAATCAATGAAATAATACCTGACATTGAAAGGAAATCAACGTCAGAAAGCATAGAACTTCTCATGAACTCTAACGACTATCATGTGAATAAGCTAGTAATGAAGTTCATTTCCTCGTGGATGGATATACGTGAAACATTGTTATTATCAAGTAAAAGTGATGTAACTTAAGCTCATTAGTATTATATTACAGTACTATTAGTCTTATTTTGTTATACATTGCTATAAATAAGGTTTTTCAATACTGTAAAATCTTGCAGTCATGCAACTTATAAAGCAACTTACTAATACTATACTTCTATTACTGGTTTTCAAAAATATGGTTAACATGGCAACGTCAGCGTTGATGAACAGTGACCTGTGACTGTCATTGGCGCATTGAAACTTCGGGAAAAGTCACAAATATTGGTGGGTTTTGCTCATATATTTTAAAAAGTTGTAAACGTTCAAGGTCAGTGCGAGCACTCCCCCTCCCCCCCCCCCTCTGCTTCCCTTCTCCAGGCCTGAATAGGGCTAACTAATATTACGTATTTAACCAATCAGAAAACTCACCAATAGCGTGGTTAATGAGCTATACATTGAAGCAAAACATGCAACCACTGCAAAGAGGCTCACAGTGTGGTGCCAAAAGATGTGTTGGATTTACTGTGATGACTTGGGTATCCAGTTTCATAAGCTAGGTAATTGGTTCAAAACCTCGCACAACGATGACTGACCGAGAAAATGTAATAAGGTACATTCCGCAGCCGGTTGGTTAGATCACGTTGCTAACTTAGGTATCTGATTTTGAACCAGATACCTAAGTTAGCTTAAACTGAACATCAAAGCCAACACATTTAATAAAAAATAAACCAGTGTCAATTGTTCAAAACAGATTGCCGTACTGAAGGGAAGTCCTGCATTTCAAGACGTTGTGAAACGTGGTGGAAACCCGCAAAGTAAGCTTCATCTCAACTATAAAAGATTAAAATGATTTGCACTCATATTTAATTATACCTAACTGAAAAAACGTTGTGGGGTAAAAATCATAAGCCATGGACTGTACCACCCAAAGGTTTGCTGGGATTCTCAGACACTGTGCACGTCATAGTGGCACGGAAAAAATAACTGTTTGATATACTCCAAAATCTATCGAAGAATAAAAAATTCCTTGAATATCAATAAACGGAAGAGAATCACAAGCGTGTGCTGTCTTCCTAGAATTCCATTATGACACATCGTTCACAGTTTATACTTTTTACCAGACAACGTTGTTCAATCAGGTGTATACTTAATTCCAATTTTGTTGTCGCCCTTGATCGACTGATCTGGGAGGGCTGGAGTTTAAACCTCTTCAGCCTCTCAACCCTCCCATTTCCTAAGCCCATCATGCAGAATAGTGCAGAGGAATGGCAAAGATACCCAGACAAAGTAAACGTTTTAACGAGTTTCATAGTCTTATAGGATTGTAATCTTAAGATAAACAATGCTTATTTTGACCGCCAGCATTCGACAGCTTTGAGGACATGCACAAGGCCCTTGTACAGAATAACACAGTGTCGGGTATCATGGACGAGATGTACAGCGGTCTCTACTGGATGGAAAAAGTCAGAGATTCAAGATTACACGTGGCTAAAGTAATTGAGAGGACGCGGTCATACGGTTTTACATTTAAACACGACGATATTTTTACTTGGCCGGTCGAAGACTGCATTCGCAATCTTATCTTGAATCGCAGAGAAGATGTGTACGCCGTGTTGAAACTTTTCATGGATGAGTTTGGGGTATGAGGACATGTTTCCAATCAATCAATCAATCAATCAATCAATCAATCAAGCAAGCAAGCAAGCAATCGATCGATCGATCAATCAATCAAGCAATCAATCAATCAAGCAATCAATCGATCGACCAGTCAATCGATCAATCAATCAATCAATCAATCAATCAATCAATCAATCAATCAATCAATCAATCGATCGATCGATCAATCAATCAATCAGTCAGTCAGTCAGTCAGTCACTTTCTCACTCACTCGCTCACTCACACAATCAACCAGTCAATCGATTTTATCGGCTTCCTATAAACCCATTCAGTAGCTATCCAGTTATTTTCCACACTTTAAAAGCATGTGCTCCCGTGCACAGTATAATTACCAAGTCCTGCATAGTAGCGCTACGCACAGTCCAATTTAGATCATAATTTGACCTGAAAAAAATACCTCTGACGGCCAGTTTAACGGTGATTGGGATTTGTAACATCGACGAAACATTTTCCAAATTGGACCACAGCGGGTAGGGTTAGGGCTAGGGTGAATGAATGAATGTTTAATGTCAAACTAACTTGCTGTTCATATTTTAAGGAAAAAATTTCCGATGTCGTGGGTGATGACGATGTTATTGTTATCGCTGGAAATTCTCCAGCTTTTCGCGCCATTGTCATCGCGTTGACAATCATTCTGGGCGCTCTCACTGGAGCAATCCTACTGTGTCAATTTGTGGTATGCCTTTACCAAAGGATCGTAACTGGGAACAGAAAGGAAGACAACCAAGGTAACCTTTTTGGCCTCTTTCCCATTTGTATTCAGTTGGTTGGTTGCTTGGTTGATTCCATCCTCAGGCTACCGGCGTAGGTAAAGGCCATGATTTATGCTTCATTTTCCGTGATATATTATACTTTCAGTATAATAGTTGATCAGTCTTCATGGCTTACTTCATCTGCAGTTCAAATATACGGTTATTTCATATATTTACACCGTTTTATTCTCCATCTACATTTACCTCAGTTGGTTAGAGCACTGAATTTTTTTAATTGTCTTTCCTTTCAACTGCATATAAGTTGATATCTTTAAAGACGGTGCCTCCTTTTGGTACTGCGCATACGTTCTGCGCATCTCGTTCTGGTCCAAGATATTCAAGTTTCTTAAGGAATTTGCCACTAATACAAAGGTATTTTTGGTGTGGTTTATGACTATGTGGAAAAGAAAGTATTAGCAAAGGCTACCAGAATCCAAAAATTGCATTTTAAAGCTTTTTTTTTAGAATTATGGTTGCTTAATTATCTCTGTAAAATGCCTAGTTATCCACATTTTTTCGTTTTAGATTCCAATAAACCTTGCTAAGATCTGCTTTTCCCCATAGACATAACATAACCTTTGCAAAAAATACCTATGTATTAGAAGGCACCCTCCTTAACTACGATAGTCGTCATCATATCTACCTTCATGTGTACTCAAAATATGATTATGTTATGTATTGACACCAAAGAAGTAGAGTAACTGTTTTCAACACTGGATCAATGCTTTTGAGTTCGTCAACTAGGAGACCGTGTTTTGCCCTTTCTTCCTTACTGTCAACTGACAAGACGGCAATCGTTAAATTATGTCACACTTAACACTGCTATATTAAATGAACTCAATTGTCGTCGACCTTGGCATCTTTATCGAATATTAGACAAAAGAGCGAGTGAAAAAGAAAAAAAGTATTGATGAAAACGACTTAGGGTAAGTGCGATTCAAGTCTGACAGTGGTTGAAGTCAAGATAGGAAAAGCTTGACATTTCATTCAGAGAGCTCTACATCAAAGCGATATAAACTTCTTAATATTTAACACTTCTTATTTACTTCGCAGGTGATATCGGCCGTGAAACCAGCGTCCACAGTACTACACCAAGAAATGATGTTCTGGAATTGTAAGAGCCGTTTTTACTGTTAGTGGAACTTCACAATGCTTTGCTGTAAGATAGCAGGGGACACTTATACAAAGTCATAGATTAATAGCAATAACGAGATAATTAGCTGTAGGGAATGTTTTAAAGAATGATGCATCTGTGGTAGGAGTTGTTATGTTTTGGAAATCGCGTACATATGGTAACGAGGGTAGTATACAAGTAACGGTATGACTGAATACTTCTTTCTGATCGGCAAATTATACAAAAACGGACAACAGTGAAAAATAATGACGCAGAGAAAGCGGCAATTTAGAAAACATTTGAAATATCCGCGCACTTTTTCTCACTACGTGACTATATACGTGACTTTTTCCCACTACGTAACTAAAAGGGGAGCGGGGATGGCGCAGTGGTGAGAGCACTCGCCCCCCCCCCCCCCCCACCCCCCATCCCCACCAATGTGGCCCGAGTTCAAGTCCCGATCTGGACACAGTGGACGAAGAGCCACCTTGTGGATGTGCCACTAGCTGTTAATTCCCATTTTTTTTAATTTTTATTTTTATTTATGCGGTGTTGTGTTGACGTTTTCTCAAAAACAGTGATACATTTTTTCCAGAAATGCAATGAAAGTTACGAAACCACAGTGAAACTATCCGCCAGTGTTAACTTAATAATCATTCACAGTAATAAAGGCCAGAATCAGGACGTAGTTTGAAGTCACACGCCCGGAAAGAGAAAGTATGATTTGTTTTTACGCATTGCTGCATGATGTAACTAGCCACACAAGAGTCGAAGATGTACTTCTAAAGGATGTACTTTTAAAGGATATCCTCCTAAAAGATGTACTTGTAAAGGAGGTACATCTAAAGGATATACATCTGGAGGATGTACTCCTAAAGGATGTACTTCTAAATAATGTTATTCTAAAGGATGTAGTACTAGAAGTACGTCCTCCAAACCTACATTTTGTTAGGATTACATCCTCCAGAAGTACATCCTCCAGTAGTTCTTCCCTTTGAAGTGCATCTTTCAGGAGTACATGCTCAAGGAGTACATCCTTCAGAATTACATCCCTCAGAAGTACATCCTCCAGGAATACATCCTCCCCCACAACTTCATCCTAGAGGATCACATCCTCCAGCTGGAGTACATCGTCCAGGAGTATATACCTTAGAAGTACATCCTCCAGGAGCACATCCTCCAGAAGTAAATTCTATGTCCTTTAGAAGTACATCCTTTGGGAGTGCATCCTTCAGGAGTACATCCTCCAGGAGTACATCCTACAGAATAACATCCTCCACATGTACATCCTCCAGAAGTACATCTTTCAGGATTACATTCTCCAGAAGTACATCCTCCAGGCGTACTTCCTCCAGGAGTGCACCCCTTAGAAGTACATCCTCCAGGAGTAAATGCTTCAGAAAAACACCCCCCAGAAGTACGTCCTCCAGAGCTGTATTTTGTTGGGAATACATCCTTCAGAAGCACATCCTCCACGAATACTTCCCTTTGAAGTACGTCTTTCAGGAGTACATCCTCAAGGAGTACATTCTTCAGAATAACATCCCCCAGAAGTCCATCCTCCAGGATCAATTCCTTTAGTAGCACATCCTCCAGGAATACATCTTTCAGAAGTACATCCTCCAAAAGTACATCCTCTAGAAGTGCATCCTTTAGACGTAAATCCTCCATGAGTAAATCCTTCAGAATGATATCCCTTAGAAGTACATCCTCCAGAAGTACATCCTTCGGGATTACATCCTCTAGGAGTACATCCTCCAGGAGAATTTCCTCCAGAAGTACGTCCTCCAGGAGTACATCCTCCCGAATAACATCCCCCACAACTTCATCCTCGAGGATCACATCCTCCAGGAGTACATTGCCCAGGAGTATATACCTTAGAAGTACATCCACCAGGAGTACATCCTTCAGGAGTAAATCTTCAGCAAGTACGTCCTTTAGAAGTTCACCCTTTGGGAGTGCATCCTTCAGGAGTACATCCTCCAGGAGTACATCCTCATGAAGCACATCCTTTAGAACTACACCCACCAGGAGTGCATTCTCCAGAAATACATCCTCCTGGAGTACATCCTTCAGAATAACAACCAAATAATCCTCCAGGATCACATCCTCCAGTATTGCATCCTCCAGTAGATGGATGTACATCCAGAAGGAAGTATTTCTGGCGGATATTCTCCTGGAGGGTGTACTTCTAGTGGATGCACTTTTATTTGGAAAATATAACTATTGTCTTAGCAATATTTTGGCCTCGTATTATAGCCAACCTATTTATTGTTTCAATCCTTCCTTCAATTAGAAAATGGAATCATTGTTTTAATAACTTTACAGCTTTGGATTATTCCCAGCTTATCCTTGTTTCAATAAAATTTTTAACTGGAAAATCTAGCCATTGTTTTATCAATTTTATGGCCTTGCATTACAGACAGTCGAACCGTTGTTTCAATCTCTATTTCAATAAGAAAATCTAACCATGTTTCAGCAATTTTCTGTCCTTGGATTAGAGAAAATCTATTCATAGTTTCAATCTTTCTTCCATTGAAAAATCTAAGTAATGTTTGAACAATTTTTTTGGTCTTGGATTGTAGCCAATTTGTCTAGAGTTTCAATCTTTTCTTTTCTGGAAAATCTATCCCGTGTGTCAACAATTTTCTATCCTTGGATTAGAGGAAATCTATCCATAGTTTCAATTTTTTTCTTCAATTGGAAAATCTATTCATTGTCTAAACAACTTTTTGGCCTTGGATTGTAGCCAATCTATCTATAGTTTCAATCTTTTCTTAAATTCGCAAATCTAACTTAGTTTCCACAATCTTTTTAGCTTGGACTATAGCCGGTTTAACCATATTTTCAATGTTTTCTTTCTATTGGAAAAATAATTTGTAAAAATGTTATAGTAGAAATTACCAAAAGACGGTGGAAATTGAACATTTTTCACGCCAGACTTGTAGAGTATCACAGGATTAAACAATTTGCTGTTCTTTGTCGACATTTTAAAGCGAAAAGGCAAAAAAAAGAGCATTTGACTTGACCACACCTTATTTATATCCAGTAACCATAGCAATTGATTTCCACCTTACTTTGCCAATGTGTGTCTAACGGATATGCGTAAAGGCTACAGAAAACGTCAGGTGCTGATTACAAAAGTTTCTTGAAAAAAAAGTTGAAGGTAAACTTTATGGGGGTAGCTTGCATTGTACGCCTTAAAGAGTTAAATGTCAAGGATCCAGGAAATCAAGGAAATCCAGGAAATGCAGGAAATCAAGGATTGGAAATTTAGTCCTTATAAGCCGCTAAAGCCTTCTCACCATTGAGACCCTTTCATGAGAAACAGAAAAATGGTTGACGTATTTTTAAAGCTCTACATCTTTTATTTTAAAGTCACTCCGCTGATCAACAGTCTAATTTTCTAAATTCTTTCTGGGACTGGGCCTCATTCCTCTCAATAGTAAATAACCAAAGCCACCATTTGTGGCTGAGGTTTATCTCAAACGCTGGCCCTGTCTCACTGACTGTAATTAGCTACAACCTCTCTCTACGTTTGAGTTATCATTTTCCTGATGACTTTGTGGTCACTGTTTGCGACGTTGTAGAGTCTGTTTTCGGTTTGGTGGTCACTGGTGTGGCAACACTCGACAGAGCCGTGGGAATGGCTTGACAGGTGGATGGTTTAATGTAAGTTCTGGTCTGCGTGTTATCATATAAATCTGACCAGGACACGAGGTCTCCTATACCTTGGTTGCACGTTTCAGCGAAGGTTTCGATTTCTTGTCCTGTAAGGACGCGGTCCCACAAATTGAGTTGCGTTATAAGCAGTTTTTGGGGCCAGAAACCACCACTATCTGCTACGTGGAGCTTACTGTCCTTTCGCCCACCAGAGAAGCGGTCATAAGTTCCATAGATGTTATCTCGTTTTCCGTCAAGATATATCGACCAGGCAGTCGTCTTGCTTGACAGCAGGACACACACTTGGTGCCATTTTTTATCCGTCAAAACGTTAACGTTTCGTCTGCAATAAATGAAAGAACTTCGATAGGTTAAGGCGGCTTAACTGCGTCTTTTAATGGTACACTATCCCAGATTTTAGCGGCTGAAAGGTCATCGTCACAGTTCCATCGAAATATACAAATATTTTCATTGAGCTTGATATTCGCAAGACACGAAGGGGTAACTTTATGCATTCTACATATCTCAATACCAATTGCAAACTTCAGTATAGAACGAGACACTATAACGAGGCTTTGGGTATAAACTAAAAAGAAGAAGAAGAAGAAGAAGAAGAAGAAGAAGAAGAAGAAGAAGAAGAAGAAGAAGAAGCGTATGCAGAAAGTTGTTTTGTCACACAGTTTGAACATTGCTCGCTCTTTTAAGATTTTGACCCAGTGGGGAATGGATTGTAAACATTGCTAATGCTTTCTTATTAATAAGATTTTGTTGTTGTAGTGCGGAATAGATGATTTCCATGTGATTTCAAAGAACGAATTTCAAAATTTTAAAGTGCAAAAGATATCTTTTACATTTTAGCCATATTCTTTAGGAATTATTTTACGTTTCTCGGCTTGTGTTCATTTTAGGCATTTTGGCATTTGAGAGACTTTGAACATTTTAGCGGCATAAGTGCTTTATATTCATTTTTAAGAGACATTAAGTCTATTTTAATGAAAGTTCGAAAATTAGCTGCAAGGCTACTTTCGCGCCCTATGCATACTATGCATACTATTTAACAATTAGATTATGAGCTCGAGATTTCTATCAGGTGAAATCGAGAGCGAATAATCTAATTGTTTTAGTATAAATCTCGATTAATATTCCACTAAAGTGAAACGTTTTTCATCATTGCACTGTTATTTTGAAGTATAAGACTGTGCCTGCCACTCACCTTTTCGCTACTCACTATCTATCAGGGAATAGGTAGCGAGTAGGGTAGCCAATCAGACTACAGCATTTATGACAGAACGCTAGTAGATTTATACTAATTAGGGACACAGCATGAGCTCATATAAACGTCTAGTACTGCTATAATAATAATGATTTACAAATTTGTATAGCACATTTTCCATGACGAGATGATCAAATGTGCTATGTGCAAAACAGAATTACAAAAATGACAGAAATAAGAATAAATAAAACACAACATCGTGAATTAATTATGAAAAGGCTACCTTCAGTTAAATAAGTGAATTTAAGAAGAGATTTAAAAGAATCGATAGTTTTTACATTCTTGATATGAAGTGGTAAAGAGTTCCATAATCTACGGGCCACCATATGTCTTAAGCTGACTTAATGAATTTTGAAATTTAAGGATATGGTGTAGCACACATTAAACTTCATACAGTAGTTTTGAAATTCAGCTCCCCTAACGAAGCATACTTTAAACATTACCTATTGTTTCTTCAAATAAAGTAGAATGAAAGACATTGCGTGAAACTTTCCTGGAAAGTAGCCCTGTGCTACAACAAAAATGTATGGTACAAACGCCGTTTCAATCCGTACGCAAAACGTTAGTCTTGACGAATTAACCGGAGAGGTAAGACGATTCTTACTTTTTCAAGAAAATTTCCAAACTTATTAGACCTTCTTAAATTAAACCTTTCCTTTCAAATAGGCCTACCTGTGGCGTACAAGGGACATATAGTTGTTTCAAAAGTTTAAATCTTGATGCGGAGAGAATTGAAATATATAAAATGTACGACGGCACCGCTGTGTTACTATGGTGACACTAATGTCATTCAAACTAACTTTTTTGGAACATTTGTTTAATGTGTAGTGAATGTTTGAAGTCGCTAGGCCTACCTAGCTGTTACGGTGAGGTATCGTCGGTTCAAATGTAGAGTGGTGTGGTCAGTTACAAAATCCAGCTACCTTAAAATCCTTCTGTTAAGATTATGGTAGTCCGGCGTTAACACACATGTGGCCAATTTTCCGAGTTCGTTGGAGACAAATTGTGAAAAAGTCTGATGTCTAACTTTTCGACAAATGAGCAGAACGGATTTTAAGTTTGGCTGATCCAATTAATGGTAACGGCCAGTAGCTGAACAAAAACTTGAAATAATAGATAAATAATAAATAGACAAATTTCTGTGGACACCGGTATACTTGTTCATTGCCAATTTTAGCTTCCCTGGCGCGAATCTCTTGAAATAATTATAAATACTGCAAAGGTGCTATCAAACTGTGTTCGGCGTCCTTAAAAGCCCCTTTAAAACGAATACCTTGTACCTTCGGGCAATTTTATTGCTTAAGCTTTGAAATGAATCACCATTTACGAAACCCTTATAAGTCCACACTGCGACGATGTAACATGGTGAACTTTGTTGCGATAATTGACGCGCGGTTTTCTCCCTTTAGAGCAGCTGAAGAGACAGTTTTGCATGTGTGGAATTTTCTGTTTCGGTGAAATATTACGAAAATTATTTCAAATGAACCCAATCCTTGTTTGTACCTGCACTTGCCTGGCATGACGAGAACCTGATAGGAGTGGCAATATATGTCACAACTGACCTTTTCATGAGCATGGTGATATGGTTATGGCCTTTATGGGACGCTTTTAAGCGTTATATGTTTCAAATTGAAATTTTTAATTTTTAATTTTGAAAGTGATACTTCGGAATTAAAGTTTAATGTAGCTCACCTTTTGCGGAGGGGGCCTATGCCTAAACCATAGGCAAATTCCAAGATAAGCTGGCCACCATCTGTCTTTAAGGTAATGCGCATACTTGAGTCATGACCAGAAGTTATCTGAAACAGATTGAACGATGGTGTGCTTCCTGATTGTAGTACCTCTTCGAGCTTCACCCACAAGCAGATGCTAAGCTCTCCACCGACTGAGGCACGTTTTTTCGATCGCTGGCCTGCTAAATTCGCCCTCAGATCGTAGGATGCTATAATAAGTAAACAAAGCCATAATAAGAACTTGATAACCCTTTAACTGTTTCACTCCCGTGGTCACATTTTCGCTCAAGCGGAGTGTGATTCCTCGTTTTACCAAGCAACATGACAGTCTATCACTTACAGATGATGAAGTACTACTACTCCTACCCAGAAAAAAATCGCTTGAAGACACAATTCGACCCAAAGAAACTTTTTTGCAGCCTCACAAAAACAAAACAGAACAAGAAAGCCCAAGGGGCATTTTAACCGGCCGTTCTGACCCTCCCCACCCCTAGGTTTCGCATATGTTAGCGCGATCCTGTATTTATACGAACCGGCGTGACGAAAAGTGTTATTGTGTGATTAGTTTGTGCTTCACATAGTACGTCGTGAAAAGGCTGACGTCACGATTTGAGTTGGCTCCATTTTGAAATGAGCGAGCATGGCGTTATTGCCTTGTTACTGAATCCCCCATGAACTCCCCTGCACTCCCTTTGCATTCTCCTACACTCCCTTAGCAAGCCATTGGACAGCGCGTTTGACGAACGCATGGACGAATAATATCAGCGCGAAAAACTGGTAAGTGTTGTTCAAACTTCTCATTCCTTACACTTGAATAAAAAACCGACATTTTCAATACGTTTTTTCTCTTCAATCACGTAACTTTGAATATCAAACAACGACGAAATTACATAATAGATCAAACAGCGACACTAAATCATAAAAAACGCGTTTCAAAACTAACATTCCGGCCTCTTTAAAGGCTGGACAAAAATCTAGAAGCCTTTAACTGAAGAAATAAACTAAAAGATTTGAAACGTTAACAAAAATAGTGAAATAAGCTAAACGTTCGTGAAATTAAAAGTTAAAGTCTAATCAGCACCCTCCAGAAGGACAATCTTGTGTACTGGCCGCTCAAGAACGGAACACTTGGTCTTTAGTTTAACGCTGCGTACTAGGCCATCATGCTGATTCTTGTACACCTCGATGACCCGTCCAAGTGGCCAGGAACAACGTGGTAGATTCTCGTCGAGAACCAGGACGATGTCATCGATGGCAAAGTTTCTGCTGGGGAACTTCCATTTCTGCCTTTCTTGAAGGGCTGGCAAATATTCACGGATACAACGACGTCAGAATACATCAGCTAGATATTGCACCTGACGCCATCTTCGAAGAGAATACTTATCTTCTCTAACGAACAATCCAGGAGGTAGCGTGGGGCCCGAACGCAACAACAGAAGGGGATTGGGCGTTAGAGCTTCTGGATCCCTTGGGTCGTCCGAGACTTTAGTAATGGGGCGCCCATTGACAACAGACTCTACTTCGCACATCAAAGTGAGAAGTCCTTCATCATCTAGAGGTTGCTCTTTCAGAAGTGCTGCCATGACCTTTCGGACTGTGCGGATACATCTTTCCCACACCCCGCCGAAATGTGAACCCATGGGGGGGGGGGGGGGTTAAAGATCCACTCAATGCTCTTCGCCAGTAGGAACTCATGAATCCTCTGCTGATTCCAATCGCGGACGGCTTCTCTTAGTTCTCGTTCTCCTTTGACGAAGCTGCCACCGTTATTCGTTGAGGATGACCTCGTCTTGAAATGAACAGTCTAAGAGCGTTGAGAAAGGCGTCCGTGTCAAGGCTGTGGACGACCTCAATATGAACAGCACAAACTGATAGACAGGTGAACAGCAAGCCATATCTTTTGACGGTACTTCTTCCGCGGCGCACGAACATGGGACCAAAACAGTCCACCCCTACGTTAGTAAAGGGGGGTTCTGAGGGACGAACTCTGTCCTCGGGTAGGCTGGCCATCTTCAACTTTCCCAGCGATGCTTGTCTTCTCTTGCAATCAAAACATTTGCTCAAGACGCGGCGTAGAGAAATTCGTGCTTGGACAATCCAGTATTTCTCTCTTATCATTGATAGCGTATGCTGCAGACCAGAATGACCGCAGAGTAAATGGTAATGCTGTATGATGAGGTCAGAGACGTGATGCTGCTTTGGCAGGATGGCTGGATGTTTGGCGTCGTCGTCGATTGGGGAACGCTGCAGGCGACCTCTCACGCATATGACATCCTTCAAAAGGACTGGGTCCAGCTTAGATATGTTGCTTGATTTCTTCACACCACCGCTCCCTTTCTCTTTGTAGCTCCCTTCGCGAGTGGCAGTTTTCAAGGACGATATTTCTTCGTGGAAACAGCACTCTTGCACAGCTTTAACAACCACATTCTTGGCATCTTCAATTTCATGAACTTGCAAAGGACTGATTTTCTCTCCAGTTCTGCAACGTTCTGCACAGTTCTGCAACGTTTTCTCTTGCTTTCTTTTGGCAGCAGCGTTGCCAAGCGAGTTTTGAAACGAAGCATCCATACCACGAACCTTAGCAAGGAAAACCATGATGAGAACCGCTCAAATATCTTCACGATGTCACGGCTTGGCAAATTTGTGAGACTTGCAAAGGAAGTCTTGACTTCTTCTACGTCTTCATGGTAGGCCAACTTTGTTGGTTCTCCCAGAGGAAAGCTGGGCCTCTGTTCCAGCGATTACTTGAAGCGAAGGCTTCAACTGGAAGACCTCGAAAAGCATCGTTTGCAGGGTTAGCTTTCGTACCGACATACCTCCATTACGACGACGATGACTGTTCACGTATAGCGGAGACTCGATTAGCAACGAACGTCTTGTGTCTAGTCTCTTCGTTGGCGACGTAGCGTAGCACGCAAGTGCTGTCCGTCCAGAATACTGAATCGTTAATAGCAAAGTCTATCTCATTCCGAATGATCCTGTCAAGTCTGGCAGAAAGAACGGCGGCAGACAGTTCCATCGTTGGGATTGTCATGGGCTTCAAAGGAGATAGGCGTGATTTCCCCATTACGAAAGAGCAATGTACTTCCTGACGAGTGTTCACGAGGTGCAGATAGGAAACTGCGCCATAGGCCACCTGAGAGGCGTCCGAAAAGTGATGAAGTTGACATGATGTGATAGGACCAAAGTTCTGTGGTTTGAAGTACCTCTCCATGTGAAACTGCTCCAACTTGGGAAGTTCTTTCAACCAACTTTCCCATAGGCTCAGATTCTCCTCCGGGATCTTGTCATCCCAATTGAGTTTCTTCCGACAGAGGTCTAGCTTGCAAAAGCATCTTAGCAGGGAGGATGAAAGGGGCTATGAAACCGAGCGGATCGTAGATTGAGCTTACGACAGAAAGAATACCTCGTCTTGAGGGTGGTCTGTCTTTGACAACGATTTTAAAGCCAAAGGTGTCTGATGTTACGCACCATTGCACTCCTAAAGCTCTCTCCACAACGGGGTGATCAAGATCCAAATTCTTTACAGATGACGCCCGTTCAGACTCGGGGATCGATTCGATGACTTGACGCGAGTTTGATAGCTACTTGGTTAACAGGAAACCTCCCCTCTTCAGAAGCTGTGAAAGTTCAGTCACTAGGTGAATAGCTATTTTCTCTGACTCCACAGATTTCAAGCAGTCGTCTACATAGAAATTGCGCTCTACAGTTTCTACGGCTTCGGGACTGCAACGGGCTTTGTTATCGGATGCGGTACGTTTTAGAGCAAAATTGGCACAGCTGGGAAAGGATACTCCGCCGAACAGATACACAGTCATCATGAGTTCCTCTGGTTCCAGGTCCATGTTACCATCCGGCCACCAAAGGAAACGTCATGCGCTGCAGTCATTGGGGCTCACACGGACTTGGTGAAACATTGCCTCGATATCCGACATGGCCACAGGATCTTGACGAAAACGTGTCAACACTCCAACCAGGGAATTGGTGAGGTCCGGCCCCTGTACGATCTGGTCGTTGAGGGACTTGCCATGGTATTTAGCGGAGCAGTCGAAAACCACTCGCACCTTTCCTGGTTTTGCTGGATGGTAGACAGCGTGGTGAGGGAGATACCATGTCTTGCCGTGGACTTCAGCTGCGGGTTCCTTCGCTGCATATCCCTTATCCAGGAGATCTGCGATGCAGTCCTTGTGCTTTGACTTAAGCTCTGGATCTCGCAATAGGCGTCTTTTCAGCAGCTTGAGTCGCTGTTGGGCCACCGACCTGTTGTTCTCCAGGAGAGGAGGATCGTTTTTCCAGGACAAGGCGATCTGATGATGACCATCCTTTAGCTCGATAGAGTCGTTCATAATATCTAAGGCTCGCTTGTCATTGGCTGACATTGATGTCGCTTCACCCTATGCAGAGTCGTTGAATTCCATGTTGCAATAGTTCTTAAACTGTTCGTTAAGCTGCAGGTCAGTCTTGATGAAGTTGGCAGTGTAAGCATTAGTACGTGTCGACCTACCGAGCGTACCATTAATCACCCATCCAAAGATGGTTCTTGTCGCATAAGGGCCGCCACACTGGCTTGGAATGACCTCCATAGGTTCAAGAATTTCTGGTGCACTGCTTCCAACCAGAAGGCCAATATCTGCATCTACCTTAGGTATCTCCACCTTAGCAAGGTAGTCCCATCTTGCAATATCCTGTTGATCGGCAACGTTCTCCATGGTAACGGGTAGTTTTGGTATGGTAAATAGGACGGGTAGTTCTACGAGATTGTCCTCATCCAGGTCCAGACCCTCTAGGCTAACGACGTTAGCATGTGTTGTACTATTTTCTTTCTCGATAGTTGTTAACGATAACGTTGTCTTGGTTCCAGACAAACCGAGCTGCTTAGCTAACTTCTCTGAGCAGAACGACGCATTGGAGCCGCTGTAGGTTTGAACTGCATAGGTTTGAACTGTCTGACCGCATCCCTTGGCTTTAACTTTGACGACAACGGTAGCGAGTCCGGTAACGGAATCTTTGTCTCGATCTTCGCCGAGTCTTCTTTCATTTCTTCCCCGAACAAATCCATTGAGGGCGTCTTGATTCTTTACTTGGCTTGAACGCTCTTCTGTGCTGGCACTATAGTTTCCAGTGCCAACGGTAGGAGGTTGACTGTCACTCCTGGGATGTAGAAAGGAGGAGTGTTTTGTGTTGGCGTCACAACCACTAACACGACAGAAGCTTTCCTTTGGACAGGACCTGGATGGGTGACCAGGAACGAGGCGGTTGTCACAAACTTGCTTAGAGCGAACGAACTTAAACCTCTCGCTTAAGGACATCTTCTTGAATTCATCGCATTGCGACAGCCAGTGATTCGAGTTGCACAAAGGGCATTTCGGAGCTTCTCTCTTTGATGTCGAATTACGCACGTTTCCATTGGTTTGTTGCTGTTGGATTGCGTTCGCAACGAATGATGTTAAATTTTTGACTTCGACTGCTCTTGGTTCTCCGGGAAGGATCTTGAACTTCTTTAGTAACACTTCCAAATATAGCATGTGTGGCAGCACGAGCTTTCGATGTGACGAAATCATTTAAGTCTTCGATTGTGATCTCCCGTTGTTCGACCTCTGTAATCTTGTCCACGACGTCACGCCATTTCAGCCTAAGACCATACGGCAGCCTGCTCACTATCATTCTGAGGGTATCGGGGTTTTCTGCTTTACTGAGGTAGTTAATTTCCTTGAGAGTATTCCTGCATCCAGTAAGCAGGATCGAAAATCGTCGAAGGGCAGACCCATCCTCTGCTTTTATAGGTGGTCCCTTAGTAAGCTTTTCAACGTATGCGGTGGCTATACGATAGCTCTGACCATATCGTTTCTTTAGTAGACTTTGTGCCTCTCGATATCCTTCTTCCGCTTTCATTGAAAGGCAGCTTGACACCAATTCTTGAACCTCTCCAGATGTATATTGCACCAGGTAATACAGTCTGGCGCTCTCACTAGTTGTCTTGCTTTCTATCAGGTTTTCAAACGCCCGAATAAATCCCCAGTACTCGATTGGATCTCCTCCGAATGTCGGCACCTCGGGTTGAGGCAGGGTCAATGCCAGTGTACTCTCTTGTTGTCTCTGTAGTATCTGTTGCATGGTGCTATTTTGTTGGCATTGTGTAGCCATGAGCCGTTCGAAAAGAGTTCCTGCCGATGAATGCTCGTCCTCGCAAGTTGACACCTTTTGCGTCATTAACTCCCCGGGGCATGGCACGACTGGCTTTTTATTGGACTCTGTTTCTTCCGTTGTAGCAGCGAAATTATCTGACCTTGGTGTTGGCGTTTCTTTGCTCTGACCAGGTAATGCCTCGGAACTTTGAAAGGTGAGCTTCAATCGATCTTCCGGTTGATTTGACAGCGTATGAAGCTTGGGGATTGTGCCCTTTTCATCCACGAAAGATGCACACGGAGTAAGCGAAGCCCTTTCAGCGCACTCAGCTGCTTCGGTATATGCCAGTTCTTCAGCTTTAGCGTTTTTGATTTCAGTTTGTAACTCCAAAGCCTTTTTACGCATCTGCAGGCTTAATTCTTCTCTTTGCAGAGCCTCAAACTCAGCTAGACTTGGGGCTTCGGCTTCTAGGATAGCTTTCTTCGCAGCAGCTCTTGCCTTTGCAGCTGAAGGCGAGCTGAGACGAGATGAGCCAGAACTGGACGAACCCGTTTTCGAGCGCAAAGTCGAAGTCCGCGAAGTCAGACGCAGATAACATGATCGAATTGTAATATTCCGTAGATTCAGAGATATCCAGCTCGTGACTGAGCTGTTTGTGATACGCTGAGTGAGCTTCCCTGAACTTTGCGACGTAAGCGTTGAACTCGACCAAATCGTTCTTAACAAGTTCGAGATTTCCATCGCATGACATTAACTCCTTGAGTCGATTCTCAGACTTAGTGATGTATCATTTTCTGGATCCTTGACTTCTCCTTAGCTCTTGCAATCTTGCAAAGTAGAGCAATTCCCAATCGCCGTCATCGCTCATGTTTGCCATACAGAAATCAAATTCAAACGAAATGTGACTCCGTATAATCACATGGGAAGCGGGTTGCATAATACGAGATAAATCAAAGGAACGCACGCGAGTAATCAGAGCAAAATTACGATAATCAAACACAGTGTATTCCAACATGATGCATAAATCGAGGTAATTGATGTGAAAAGTGCGATAAGTGTATGAGTGTGAGTGTGGTTCAGATTTGATTTGTCTCCTAAGGTGATAAAATTGTAGCAATAGAACGGCTATAAACGAGGTAGCGTAGATCATAAGTAGCTTATGGCAAATAGACTGAATGAGCTGCCATCTCGAATTACTAGAATCACGCGTGAAGCCCTGGGCAGCTAGACTTGTTATATAACAATCAATAGAGCAAATTACATAATAGATAAAACAGCGACACTAAATCATAAAAAAACGCGTTTCAAAACTAACAAGCAGTTGTCAGATATCATTCCTTGGCACCCTAGTCTCGAGGGACAACGGTAAACTCCTCATTAACGTCTATCAAAAACCTACCCACACTGACACTGACAGCCCTGGGCAGCTAGACTTGTTATATAACAATCAATAGAGCAAATTACATAATAGATAAAACAGCGACACTAAATCATAAAAAAACGCGTTTCAAAACTAACAAGCAGTTGTCAGATATCATTCCTTGGCACCCTAGTCTCGAGGGACAACGGTAAACTCCTCATTAACGTCTATCAAAAACCTACCCACACTGACAGATACCTGGATTTCCATTCTCATCATGACAAGAATCACAGAATTAGTACTGCTACCACATTTATACATCGAGCCCCATATTTACCCAATTCGAAACTGGGAGGGAGCAAGAAATCAAACGAGTCTACACCGCATTCAGAGGAGTGATTGGAATCTAATGGCTACCCTGTGAACCTCATTGCCGACATCGAAAGGAAGAAGTGATTTCCACCACCAGTTCCCACACCTGAGGAATTTTTCGGAAAGTTTTTAAAATGGGTTGACCTTTTTCGCGACCCCTTCGTACATCAAATGCCTCACAGAACCACCAATTTGCGGTTGCTCAGAAGTCACGACATGCAAGTCACTAATAAACCAGCAAAAACACTCCAACAAGACATCCCGGCTCCTAAATTTCGTGCAGAAAAAAGAAGACTAGTGTTGTCTACAAAATTCTCTGTTCCACATGTTCGTGGAGCTAATTGGCCTTGCCGGAAGGTCGTTTAACACCAGAAAGAAAGAGCACACTAGAAACGTGAAAATGCACACTAAACTATAAAAGGCTCTAATGTGGCAAACCATGCTTGGTCCAAGCGCCACAAGATCGACTTCGATAATGGTTCAATTACTGAAAAAGCTAATCATCGCCACCTTAAGACCCTTGAGTCCTGGCATACTGCGAAAACTGTTGACGCCGACAGAGAACGTTTTATTCTCTTAGGGGCTTGTCAAATAACAAGAAACGAGTGAGCTGGCGAAATTGTTATATATGAGGTTGATTTTCTCTTATTTTTTCTGACCTTAAAGGTGTGACGGAAGGCCACGACGTCTTGTGAGACAAGTTTTTCAGCGTTTTATCATACGATTGTGTTGATTTGCCAAAATACAGAGAGTCAGCCAGGTCAAACTGACAGTCACAAGTACCTCGTATGCGTGCTTTGGTTACTGAAATTACGAGGCCTGTCGTTGAGCTTAGTTCGAAACAATGGCAAAAAAATCTTCGGAGATGACGCTGACGTAACTCACGCATTAAAAGAAATTCTGAAGAACAAAAAACGAAGAAAAGCGCGCAGTCCTCTGTGGACAGGTTTGGCCGGGAGTAAACGGTCGAGGACCACTACTTGGACTGACATCACTACTTCCGCACATTTACGTCGGCGTTTTCACATAGCCCTTAGACACATTTTGACACAAGTTTGATGAGAATCGGTTGTTATCGTGACGAGTATGACGTCAAAAGTAGCAGGTGGTCAAGCCATTTTTGAAGAAAACTACGCGTTTCTTGCCTTTTGTTTGGTAAAAAAGCAGAAAAAGTTGACAAAAAGAGTGTTGTCTTAATTCTACCTCAAAATCAGTGGAAAAATAGGAGATTTATAGATATTTATAGCGGAGCCTGCGCGGTAAGCGTCAGCGAAGCTCCAGTGCTATGGAAATTTGGTAACCTATCAAGCCAAAAAATTTTGGTAGTGACGTAATATTCATGTGACCGTCCGTACGTCCGTCCGTCCGCACCACAGGGTTACCAATACACTTCATACACTGGTTATAATTCTGTGCTGAATCCCGTGTGTTTTTGGCGCGAAATCGCATGTTGACCCGCGTTGCAGCAAAACAAGCAAAGACAACAAAAGTCAAAAACAAATTTGTTAATGGAAAAAAAGTTCAAAGAAATACTCAGTTGTCTTTTTAGTGGAAGGGGAAAAGTTCAATTCAGGCGAAAAAAATTAGGCGATAAAGTTCAGCCGAAAAGTTCAAATTTGCCTCGTCGGTTCACTAGCAGCGCTAGTGCTTTTTGGTTTTTTCTGTCCACAACCATGGTTTTTACGGCGTTCCGAACACATTTTGCCAGGAAAAACACCAGCATTTTCAGGCTGATAAGCAGCTTGTCACGAAGAAAGAAATCAGTATTAAAATTAACATGAAAGATGACAATAAACACTCATGGCCTAGTGGACTAATATCCACCTTCAGACACCGACAACCCGGGTTCGGGTCTCAGCGAGGGTAGGATTTTTTTTTAATTAACGACTTGAATGAGAGCATTTTCACAAATTAATAACTGCCAGCAAGAAACAAACAAATCTATATATTTTATTTGTATATTATTTATTTATTTATTTGTTATTTTTGCTTGGTAATAGGTTCCATAAAGATTTTTTCATTCTTAATAAGGTAATGTCGTTTCAAAAAAAATTTGAATCAATTTTTGCAGCTCTGCTGCGGAAGGATTCATGATGCACTAAGTCAGTAAAAAGTAAAAATTGGTTTGTGCTCAGTGAAACGTCAGGAAATTTTGTTTTATGCTGATGGGTGGCAACCCCTTGTCTCCTTGTCTTGCCTTTTCATCCGAATACTTGGAGAATATCCACAGTTTAATTCAAGGCACAATTCTATGCACAATTCAAGGGCGGAATGGATGCGTCTTCATGTTTGTTGCCCAGCAATGCAAATTGAAAGAACTTTGCCGATTACATGTACTCACTGAAATATGCTCCACCAATTCCAATAACCAAAACGAATAAACTTGATACCTGAGTAATGATACGGTCAGTTACTTCACGGAGCTAAAAGTTGGGGAACCCAAACACTTGCAACCAAGAGCGGACGGGAATTACAAGCGAATGTATTTAAAAGTACGAGAGAGCTACTTTGACAACAACAGTAGCTCAGTTTGACATTTCACTTTTATGAATGAACGCCTCTTTTCAACAAAATCCAAAGTGCACAAGGAAACTCGATCCTAAATTGTACCTGAATTGACTTCGAGTGCCCAGTGTAAACGTACCTTCTTTTTATGCGTTCGCAAAAAAAAGGACTTCTTCATGTTTTGTGCCGAGTTGTATAGAAGAAAATAGCCTTACCAACGCACTCCTTGTTCTTGTTCGTCATGAAATCTTTTGGGCATTCATGAACACATTTTGGCGTAACACCAGGCATTTTGACAAACCGACACTTTTGACACTTTGTGGCATCGTGGGGTGCTGTGCAACCTAAAAAGTGCAATACAGAGCAATAGAAAATTACCCTAGGTAGGAAATTTTATGATAACAATATGAGAGTGTTTGGGTGGACTTGAATACCAGTCGCATTTCGTACCAACATGCATTTTTTTAATCATGAACTAGCATATTTCCTCAAATTTCTCTCCATCGTATCATACCTTGCAACGATCTAGTGTGGAAGCTGAAAATGTTATTCCCGTTAAGTAATAAAAAAAAATTCACAGATGAAAAAAATTGTGAAGTTATTATATTTGTCATACGTATGCATTGGCAGTTTATAAAATGCTATTATATTGCAAATGCTATTAATTTTAAAGTGGAAGTGCACTAAGCTGATACAGCTTGTTGACCAGCACTCCACTGAATAATCATAAACAATAAAAAATTAAACATAACGTGACTAAAAACCCTAACTGGCTTTTTTGTTTGTTTGTTTGTTTGTTTGTGGTCCCATGCTCGTACTTAACTGAGAGCAATTTACTTACATCTTAAAAGGACAGTGTCACGGGGATTTGGCTACCTTTATAGCTCTTTGAAAAAAACCAGTCACATTTACATAAAGGAAAATCTAAAAATAACGTGAGATCTTCTTTTGGTAATGTTATGCTATATTACGTTCTGTAATTTTTTTGTACTCTATCTAACGTTTCTGTTATGTTCAGCTGCATTCTGTGATGTGCTGGGTTGTATTTTCCTGCGTTGTGTTGTGTTGCGTTGCAATTGCGTTGTGATGTGTTGTGCCGTGTCATGCTGTGTTGTGTTGTGTTGCGTTGTGCTGCGCTGTGCTGTGCTGTCCTGTGGTGTGCTGTGTTATTGTGTCGTATTGGATTGCGTTGCGTTTTTCTGTGTGTGGTTCTGTAAGGAATCTATTGGTGTTGTATTAACTCACAAATGTATCAATTAATTATTTACCTCAAATCTGGGTGCAAGCTAATATAGGCGCCTTAAAGAGTAACCTGTATCACTACTGATCATGAATCTAATTTTTTTTCGAAGCTGTCCTATCATTTTTTATGACACTCAACGAAAATTGTAGGTGTCTTGAGATAACAAATGTACGAATTCTCCTAAACTCACACTAGTGTATCAGGCTTTGCAACATAAACCACGCGCGCTATTTTCTCTTTCTGAAATACAAACCTGCTACAGGGTCACAGTGTCGGTGACAACTCTTTGCACACATATTCCCAATGGCGTCTTTCACAGTATCTCCTTTGCACTGGACTTTAGTTTGGTTGTGCGATACGATGTGAGCGTCCATGATGTTTACCGGATCGTCCTTGTTCCCAAAGGCGTAAAATCTGATGTCGAAGTTCCTTTTATTGTCAATCATGTTGAGATACACATTTCCACCATCCTTAGTGCCTATGTTCTTGCCGTACTCAATCAACGTATTTTGACCAGAAATTGTGATGCAAACAAAATACGACTCGAAAAGAACGCTTTCCCCAATAGCCACAGCGTCTACAGATGTAACGGTCGCTGTAGTCTTTGAGGATGGTGATGCCGTGTTTCCCTAAAACAGAGGTGACGTTTCGTTTAGTTAATAAAAATCAAGTTTCTGTGAAAAAGTGAACTTTTTATTGGCTTTAAACTTGTTGGGCAAAAAATTAACTGGCTGGCCTTGGGGTTGTGTGTGACACAATGTTCGCGATTTAAGAATTCTGATATTTTAGAAGATATTTAGGGTGAATTCGATATAGTCGCATTCCGTCGTATTGATTGAGGAGGCATTTTTGATCTGCAGGATCTCGTGATTTTCTTGTGCTCGAGATTCAAGAGATAGTTTTGCACTTTTTTGGTAATCAACGGAAAAAATAAATTTTGATGTTTTGATGCCATACTATTCTTTCTTGTCTCTAAAACAATTGACCCTTGGGCGTACAAGGGGGTGGATGCCACCCCCATAAGGTTTTTATTGAATTTTTCCAAGACGAATTACTATCCAGACCCGTGCCGTTTTCAGTAGATGTGTGCATATCCCTTAGACACATTTTGACATAAATTCGGTTGCTATGATTACTAGATATGAAGTCATAAGTAGCAGGTAGTCTATCCATTTCTGAACAAAAATGAGTTATTTTTACCCTTTCAGGCGACAAATGCAAAAATATTAACAAAAAGCAGCATGTCCAGCATCAAAAAATTTACAATTTTTAACCTTTTTTTTTCCATTCTTTTTCTTTTCAAAATATTGTAACATAACGAAAACCCAATGGGAGGTCCCATCAACCCCCCCCCCCCTCCCTTGTATCACAGTGGGGGTTTGACTTTGCTTGTACGTCCGAGGGTTAACATCGGGAGTAGTTTACTGAGTATCTCATTTTAGGACTAGAATCGAAACTTCTTGTTGCTTTAGAGAGCATTTACCTACCTTAAAAATGACAACTTTTGCTTGAGAAATTTCCACAACATAACGTGCGACAAGGTTTTTTGGAGAAGCACTAAATACCACGTAAAATGTTCCGCTTGAAGCTGCGGTAAAGTGAAGGCATTTTCCTTGCATATCTTCAAGGTCGATACGAAGAATATTGGACCACTCAGCGTGGCATGGTATGCCACTGGTGGGTGGTTTCGTAGTGGGGTTTAAGTTTCTTTTGCCAAGATTTGTTCCGATGACATGTTCCACACTGGCTAAAGATATTCCTTTCAAGTCGTTAGGTAGAGAATAAAACACCTTCTTTGAAGCCGAGTAATCTTGATCGTCAAGGAACAAGGTGCCTTCTTTTTCGTTGTAGGATAACCTCAGTCCTAGTATGGACATTTTGTGCTTTCGGATATCGCTTGTTTCACTAGCAAAGCCACTGTACAAATGAAATGTGTTTTTGTCGTCACTTGTGTACCACTTGCCATTCCTGAGTCAGAGAAACACATTTAAAAAACTTGAAATAAGTTTTCAGTCAGTTTTCGCATTCTGTTCAATCCACTATTGCCGACCATACGCACTCAACCTTGCACGCGATCAAACACGGAATAATAACACTCAGTTGCTTCGTGTTGCAAGCTGGATTATACTCCGGTCTTGTGGACTTCCTGTAACCGGCGTGTGACCTTTCCTTACCTACGTTTACAAGTTGGTATGCTTACTTTTTGATAAACTTAGGAGGTTTAGCTTCGTTAAGGTGCTGTGTTATTTCTTGTTCGTATCATACGCATACTATTTACCTGTACCGAACATTGCGTTTCATGTTTTTCTTAATACTGAGAGCACTGTGCAATGGATTTATCAGGTCATCCAACATGTCAAATGTCACTTGAAAGGAGGACTCGCCACTTGTCATCTCGTCCCACCTGGGTGCTTCTTTCTGATCCATCCACTTGTCCCCAGACACAGATTTTTTGGGGGGGTTTGTGGTCGACTTTTTGCTGGGACATTTTTCAAGACGGACATCCGACAAAGAAACGGGGCCCTGAAACGAAATTTAAAGATTCAAATAGTCAAAATGAACATCATCACAAGAAGGGTTGATAGTGCTAAGATGAAAAGCGAACGATCGACTTTGTCAGTTGCTGTATACTGGACGCGACCGGGGCATTATGTTTAAAAGAAAGCGGCATACGGGAAGCCTTGAGTTGGCGGAAATATGTTTTCCGAAAAATGATACTGAAGTCAAGAAAAAAACCCAAGAAATTTAGCCTTTTTGTTTTGTTTGTTTGTTGTTGATGTTGTTGTTGTTGTTGTTGCTGCTGTTGTTGTTTGATTTTGCTTTTGAATAAAAAATATATGACCAACTTGCTGCAACAAAAAAAAGACGGTACCTCCTCCATGTATATTTCAATTGCTCTTTTCAAGCTTGTCCTTTTCTCCATTATCGCTGTCTCCAAACTTTGACGGCTATCATATTCACAGTAAATTTTTTTCTTCTTTCCTTTGATGGGGTAAGTATAATAGAACTTGCGCCCATCTTTCTCTGTCTCCAACTCCGCTGCTTTTCCTTCGCAGCCCCAATTTACCTGAAGGCAATAATGACAAACAATCTGTAGTACATTCCTTAAGTCTGCTATCGCCAAAGTAGAAAAAAATCAAACGTAAAAAGTTCCTTAGACGTTAAATTTCTTGCAGACCCTTCCTAATCGGCCGTTGCTGTTCTGTGTGTTTGCGCATTTTTTTTGTTCTTGGTGTTGGTTTTTGGTTTTCATTTTTTGGTTTTCTTCTTGTGCGGGGAGGGATTAAGGCCTTAAACATTAATTTAAACTAAATCTGCAATGTATAATAACCTGACAACCTGGGATATGCAGGAGATTATGAGATGGCTGAATTTCAAAAGTTTCAGTGCAGTTTAAATCAATCTTTTTCTATGTATCACCTCCAACTAAAAATTGTGACTTTCCTAGTATCTATTTAAACTCATTTATAGCTTCCATATATATAGTTTAACTATTCAAATCCTCTGATTTCTATTCTCCTAGGGTACTGTTCGTTTTGCGAGTAACAAGTTATTTTTTCTTTGCTGTGGCATTTGCAGAAAGAGATTGGACGGCTCAGTAATGCAATAAGAACAAACCTTCTCACTTGGAAACAAGTCATTCGCGCGAAAATTCACCAATTCCGTAATGGAACCCATCAGAAATTTATACGCCTTCGGGTATCGAGGAATCGACTGCAGCCATTCTTTAAATTCCGTCTTAAATGTTGGAGAGTAAACATCAGAGAGAATGGACGCAATATCCTGGCTTCCTCCTTTTGCTTCGACCTCCGTGGATGTTGTTTTTGTTTGTTGTCTGAATGACGTGCCTCCTTTTTTTTCGTATTTGGCGCCAACACTTGCAAATAGGCTTTTGTATTCTAATTCCATCTTCTGAGAAAACTGGGTCTTCGTTCCTGCATCTTTGGCGTCCATTCTCTTTCGTATTTCTAGTTGTCCGCCAAACCTCGCTGACTTTATGTAATGAGTTCCCCATCTTTGAATGAAGTTTTCTGTTTCTTAGTGGAACAAAATAATGTTAACGTACATGCATATACACCTCTACTTTATAATCCTTCTTATGTGCTTCTTTTAAATCTCCGTAAGCACAAACTGACTCCCGCTTCCCAATGTGCGCACACGGTCAAACTCAACTCATCACAGCAGGTGCTGTTAACGAACATGTATATGCCTGCACTTAAGCTTATGACAATAGTTTTTTTGTGCCTCTCTTAAATCTTCGTAAACACAAACTGATTCTCGCTCCCCGACGCGAGAACACGGTCAAACTTAGCTCATTACAGCACGTGTTGCTTTCACAAAAATGACCGTGTTATCTTAAGAGCTCCTGACCAGAAATATCGAGAATCCCACGACAGAGACGAAATTTCATATTCCATCTTATTTCACCAAAAATACCTCTTTGGTAAACTATTTTCAAAAATCATATTTAAAAGTTCATCCGCTTTTTGTTTTTTCCAAAATTTAAATAAGTTCGAAATACGGCGAGAAGCTCGCTTGCGCCCCCCGGAAACAAGGGAAAATCGTGCATTTTTAGCAAGCTCGTACGCAACAATGGAAATCGTTCCCGTTTTGCCATTTGGCTCATAAGTACATCATTCTTTCCTCTATCCAAAAATACAAAAATCGGATGTAAATTTGTATTTTTAGTCTGCTTGTTGACCTGTTGAAGATACTAACCTTGAAGGGTTCAAAGTCAAAGTGAAATTTGGGTCAACTTCAAAGGCTTATAACTGACCTAGCATATGTATTTCAGACCAAAAATATACATCAACTGTAAGCTCAAGCATTCCTTTTCACTCTCTGAAAGTGTCGTTTTTGGCCCGCTAAAGGCCACTCGTGGAGAAAAAAAATTGTGCTGGGCATTTTGAGCATTTCGGTAGAACGGCCGCTGTCACGCGAGCCACATCGGTTCCACTAAAGCAGTCATAAAACAAGGTTTCATTGGCTCATCGTTTTGAATAGGTAAAAGTAAAAATATATACTTTTCACTTAGAGGTAACTATGTTATTATGGCTTAGGGGCAGCCCGGTTTACTTGTCTACAATGCAAATTTATTTATAATGTAAACAATGTCATTTGATTGATCCAAACTGATAAACCAAAGATACTCTCACCTTAAGACACCATCTTGTGAATCTCTTGGTCCAGGTTATCACTCCTTTTACCAGACTTATTGGCTGCAGTAGTCATGACAATTTGTAGATTGAAAAACCAAAAGTTACAACCACGTCAAACTATGCACTCCGTATTCAAATTAGCATAAATGTGCGACATGAAATCTGAACTTTTCGTGATAGGATAGCGTGACGCAGTGACTCAGAAAGCTGGAAAACCCAAATGGGCTTAAACCAGGAGCCATTACTTAGACATAAATGTTAGTTTTCCGGTAAATAGCCGTTTTGAATGTATATATACGAAGTGACACTTCTCTAATGAGGGAAAGGATCGTAACGGTCATTTGCAATTTCAAATACTTCAGCAGGGTCCGATCATTTACTGTTAGAGGGCAGTGGGGGGTGGATGGAAAAAACCAAAATATTCCCGCAAAGCTTTTGTGGAAGAAAGACCGCAAAAACACCAGGGAAAGAAAATTCAAGCAAAGCTTTTAGTTTCAATAAAAAAAAAATAATAATAAATCATAATCGTAATAACAAAGCTGAAAAAAGCAAAAATTTAATGATACGTCTCTTATCGTCTTTGATCAGTTTTAAATGGACGTGTGAGTGCTATTTTAAGTCTCGTGGGACACATTCAGTTAACAAAAACGCCACCACAACAACAACTTGAAACTATTTCTTCTAGTACGCTGGTGTGGGGTAGTTTTCTTCTAAGTTTCAAAGGAGGTGTTTACAAGTCAAAACGCTCGCAGTGAAACTGAGAAAGTCCAAGTTTCTGATTGCCGTTCTTTGCGAATGCCATCAGCGCAGATGTCGTACTGGTCGTACACAGTGAGATGTTCCAGTTGAAACCTTGAGAGGATGTCTTGTTTTGCTGTAGTCAAATTGGTTCGTTTTATTTTATTTTTTTTATGAGGGGAGGTATGCTAGGGGTCATTTGCAGATTCAGATATTTTATGGTCGGACCATTTATTTTAGAGGGGGTGGTTGGAAAAATAAGAAAAGTTTGATTTGGAAAGCTTTTGTACAAGAAACGCTGCAAAAGCTTTGTCGCAAGAAGAAAGTAAAGAAAGTAGCTAATTCGGGAGAATTGTGTACATCTTTTGCAATCGCTGCTAGGCCTTGCACCGTCGTAGGAAGGTGTGGTATGATACCTGTGCTGAAATCTCAACAGCCGTCTGAATCCTTAGGCTTTGCCACACGGATCGAGTTCCAAACGGTTCCGGTTCTGATAGGTCTTCTGAAACTGCTATCCGTACCGTCAATCCGGTCCAGTAAAGGTCCGGTTTTTGGACCAGCAAAAATGCAGGAACCGTTCCGGTCCCATATTGGACAGGTACTATGTGAACACCTTGACCGGTTCGTTTTGGTTCCAATAGCGTAATTTAGGCTTGGGCACTAGTTAAATATATCGCGTGTATCAGTGTTGTGTTTCTGATTAAACTCATCTAGAAATTTAAAGAGAGACCAAACTACTGTCTGCGATAGCATAAATGCCACATAACTTATTGTAATTCTGGGTTTAAAGCTTGAAAAGGTTAAAAGCTTGTGTATTTTGGTTGTGTATTTTGTAATCGGCAGGGATGGGGTAATTTATTATCTGGCCAGAGGCCTTTGGCTTCTTTCAATCCATAGATTCAGCCTTCTTCGATCGTCTTTCACGCGTTTTGGTCTGCCGGTGGGTAACTTATTGGTACAAACAGCTGATTTTCTGACGTTGGTCCAGAAGTGGACTGGTACCGGACCATTTCTGTACCGGTTCCGTGTGAACAGATGCTCATAAATGAAACGGTCCTACGTGAACAGATCTGGTCTGGTCCAGAACCATTTGGAAACTGTTCTGTGAGAACATAACCTAAGACGTTGTTCGTAAGTTTGGGAGAGGGATGGGCCTTAAGAGAAGAAACAAAGAAAGCTTCCCGCTTCGATGATAACAAAAAAAAGTCTTCCTCGAAAACAAAGTTCAATATTGGCCATTCATCAAGAAGGAAAGTGGACGCAGATGCGGTACCGTGGGCGGAAATAAGCCGGATCGCTAGGTTCCGGGGAGGTGCCTGACGGCCCAGCATTAGCCACTGCGTTCTTTTAGGGTCTAGCGGCAAACGATTTCCGTGCCTTTGAAAAATAAACCTCTTTGAGTACAGCGAGACAAGACATCCTCTCAAGGTTTCAACTGGAACATCACATCGTGTACGACCAGTACGACATCTGCGCCATGAGCAGCAACCGGAAACTTGAACTTTTTTAGTTTCACTGCGAGCGCTTTGAATTGTAACTCCTTTAAAACTTAGAAGGAAAGTACCCTACATCAGCCTACTAGAAGAAATGGTTTCAAGTCGTTCTTGTGGTGGCACTTTTGTTAACTGAATGTGTCCCACAAGACTTAAAATAGCACTCACACGTCCATTTAAGGAGGCTCGCAACAGTTTTTTTGGCCTTGGAGTGTATCTTTTGAAGTCAAAATTTCGCATAGAAGATAAACCTCGATTTCCTTGATACTACACCACCTTTTCAAAATATGATCAAAGTTTATTTTCTCACTGGTTTCCTAGCAACAGCTGTCACCATAGCAACGGTAATGGACAACCCCTCATTTTAAATAATGTCGAATATCTCGAAAACTAGTCAGACACTTTATGACGAAACTTGAACTATTTGAACTACTCAACCTACACAACTTGTACGCGAAATTAGAGAAAAATCTGTAAGAGCGTTTTCAAGTAAATCGTGATTTATTTTTTACGGGCTGATTTTGGCCATTCCTGCAATTTTCTCCAATATTTCAAGAAAGATAAAACTTAACACTTTCTCTTCTCAGTTGAAGGATCTTTTATGATATCAAAACATTCTTAATGTACATTGAGCTTCCTAGGTGGCTGCGATTTTAAGATATTTATATTTAAAAACTGCTAAATTCCAGCACAAATCAGCCAAAAAGTCCGTAATTTGCACAAATAGAAATATTTCTAAACTGCCCTTACAGATTTTTCTCTTGAATTGATTGACGTTAGAATAATAATTCTTTTTGATGTTCCAGCAAGTTTTAGGCTGAATAAACATTTCTGTTATTAGATAAGAAGGCTGAATCTTGGTCAAGTTTCAGTCGTTATTAACTTTCAGCGAGTAACAGTTTTATTTCGTTTTTCGTGGTCTATTTCACGGTTATTCACGTGCAGTGAATATTAATACACGCTGCGCTTGTGTCCTCTCGTGCGTTTATAATTCCCTCTCATAATAACAAAAATATTCGTCTTCTGTGCTTGTTTCTCGTCATTTTTCGGCCCCAGTGTAATGCCATCGTGGCCGTTAACATGTATGCAATCCCTAATTTAAAAAAGCTAAAACGTCAGTCAGTATTTAAAGAATAATGGCAAAGAGTCTCCAGGAAGAAGCTCGGAAGACGAGGAAGCTCAATGTACATTAAGAATGTTTTGATATCATAAAAGATCCTTCAACTGAAAAGAGAAAGTGTTAAGTTTTATCTTTCTTGAAATATTGGAGAAAATTGCAGGAATGACCAAAATCAGCCCGTAGAAAATAAATCATGATTTACGTGAAAACGCTCTTACAGATTTTTCCCTAATTTCCCATACAAGTTGTGTAGGTTGAGTAGTTCAAATAGTTCAAGTTTCGTCATAAAGTGTCTGACTAGTTTTCGAGATATTCGACATTATTTAAAATGAGGGGTTGTCCATTACCGTTGCTATGGTGACAGCTGTTGCTAGGAAACCAGTGAGAAAATAATCTTTGATCATTTGTTGAAAAGGTGGTATAGTATCAAGAAAATCGAAGTTTATCTTCTGTGCGAAATTTTGACTTCAAAAGATACACTCCAAGGCCAAAAAAACTGTTGCGAGCCTCCTTAAAACAGATCAAAGACAATAAGGGAAGAATCATTAAATATTTGCATTTTTCTGCAGAGTTATTATGATTATGAGTTATCTATTCATTTTTTTCTGTAACTAAAAGCTTTGCTTGAATTTCCTTTCCCTGTTGTATTTGTGGTCTTTCTTCCGCAAAAGCTTTGCGGGAATATTTCGTTTTTCCAACCTCCCCCTCTAAAATAAATGGTCCGACCGTAGAATATTTGAAACTGCAAATGACCCCTTGGATCCCTTCCCTCATTAGAGAAATTTCACCTCGTATATATACATTCAAAACGGCTATTAACCGGAAAACTAATATTTATGTTCAAACAAGGGCTCCTGGTGGTAGTCACTACGTCACGCTATCCCATATCGTGCCTATCAGGAAAAGCTCAGATTTCATGTGGTATATTTATGCTAATTTAAATACGGAGTGCATAGTTTGGCATGGTTTGAAAAAGGTTCGGTAACTTTTGGTTTTTTAATCTACAAATTATCATAACTTATCCAACCAACAAGTCTGGCAAAAGAAGTGATAACCTGAGCCAGGAGATTTACAAGATGATGTCTTAAGGTGAGAGTATCTTTGATTTATCAGTTTAGATCAACGAAATAATATTGTTACATTATAATTAAATTTGCATTGTACAAACGTAAACCGGGTTGCCCCTAAGCCATAGTAACATAGTTACCTCTAAGTGAAAAGTATTTATTTTTAATTTATTAACCTATTCAAAACAAGGTGCCAGAGAAACCTCTTTTTTTGACTGCTTTAGTGCAACCGATGTGGCTCGCCGTTGCCTGATGGCGGCAGTTCTACCGAAATGCTCAAAATGCCCTGCACACTTTTTATTCTCCACGCGTCGCTTTTAGCGGGCCAAAAACGACACTTTCAGAGAGTACAAACGAATGATTGAGCTTACAGTTGATGTATATTTTTGGTCTGAAAAACATATGCTAGGTCAGTTATAAGCCTCTGAAGTTGACCCAAATTTCACTTTGACTTTAAACCCTTCAAGGTTAGTATCTTCAACAGGTCAACAAGCAGACTGAAAATGCAAATTTATATCCGTTTTTTATATTTTTAGATAGAGGAAAGAATGATGTACTTATGAGCCAAATGGTAAAACGGGAATGATTTCCATTGTTGCGTACGAGCTTGCTAAAAATGCACGATTTTCCCTTGTTTCCGGGGGGCGCAAGCAAGCTTCTAGCCGTATTTTGAACTTTTGTAATTTTTGGAAAAACCAAAAGGCGGATGAGCTTTTAGTTATGATTTGTGAAAATAGTTTACCAAAGAGGTATTTTTGGTGAAATAAAATGAAATATGAAATTTCGCTTCTGTCGTGGGATTCTCGATATTTCTGGTCAGGCGCTCTTAATGGCTCACGCTTCAGAAAAGCTAAATCGAAATTATAGCTTTTCTCAAAAACCGTTTCTTTTTTTTGCTAGAAGTGTCACTCTTATAAAAGGCCTTTAACGATTACGTCGACGGTTAAAAGATATAATTACTTTTAACCCACTTGTACTTACGGAATTTTATCGGGGCTCCTGCATCAAAATAGGACTTTGGGAGATTTATAAATTCCCGCAAAAATGCCGAGCTCAAATCCTCAGGCCTTACTTCGTCCATGAAAATTTCATACCTGTTTTTCATCAATAATAACAACAACGCCATTAGTTAGCTTTCTCTTGCTTTTTATAGAGTACTGACATAAATCCTGAATATAAGGATGGATGGCTCCGGAGGTACCGAGGGATGGATGGATGGATGGATGGATGGATGGATGGATGCATGGATGGATGGATGGATGGAAGGAAGGACGGACGGACAGACTTCTATAGTGTCTTAAACCACGTGAGGTCGGATGCACTGACCACTCGCGCAGTACTATAACACTCACCTGTCCACGTCAACATCCAAAACAGACATAAACTGCTGTCCGGCGGCCGACGATGAGCTGCCCCAGGCCTTCTTAGCACCAGCATAAAACCCAAAGTACGATCCTGATACACCAGCTTCTTGCTGTAAATATGTCTGAAATTCTGCACGGCTCTCAAAGGTGTGCATAGTGGCTGAGGTATCATAAATTCCATGTACATTCATTGTATCGGGTACATCAAAGTCGTCGTACCTTAAATCACAAGTAATCATTGAGGTGAATAAACACAGTATTACCAGATAGTAACCAACAATCGCTAACCAAATGGTGAAACTGGAGAATTTCATCCGCATACTTAAACAACTATTCGAAGTAACGACCCTTCTCCATACATCGTTCCACCTTTAATTACACAGTGACTTTGCCTTCAGTGGTAAAAACGCGGGTTTCCTGCGTCTTTATGTAGCCTACACGTAGAGTTTATTGGAGCTAGCCCAATTCTTGACCAAAATTTGACAATGTGAACACTTTTCCACGAACGTTTGCTGGCTTAGTTAGAGTTTAGTCAATCCTCTGGGGAATACAAACTAGGTCGCACCCTACTTCCCACCCTCACCCCTCGCCCCCTACAATGTCTGCTAAACAAGCAAGGCTTTTGCGGAATTTTGCCAGTTTACTTTCTGCCAAAGTTTTATAACAAGAGGATAAATACATTGCACACTCCATCGGTTTTACAATCTAAATAAATAAATAAATGATCATGATCATTTGGACTCCTATTCCTCGAGTGCACTCCTTAGTCTATGATCAGTGCTTGTGGTAGTAAATATCCTTGTTAAATTACACTTTGCGATGGGTTAGCTCAGACTGGGTTCCTTTTCCAAGCACACTTTAGTTGCCAAACAGAAGGCTGCACGAAAGACTATCACTTTAAGTCTTACGGAAGAAAAACTGTACATATTTGAGTTTTTTTGCACCCAATTATTGCGTTTCTTCTTTTTGAGTAGACTTTTAGCGCACTTGCCAATTGAAGCACAGCTCTGGGTACGATTTTTTGTTCAGTTTCTATGGAACTCACGTTGCTTTGTTTTTGCAGTTCCTTTGTACAATGCTCATTTTTCTGGACTCTGGACTGTATTCTCCTCTGCCATCAAATCCAACTCCAAGGAAAGCTGCTCCATCAATCATGTTCTGAATGGAGACACACAGATACATCAACTGATTTCAATTTTTAAAGCTACCTTTAGATCAAACTGGAAGGTTGTAACAGTAGCCGGCACGACAGCTTCCAATTTGGTTTTTGTTTCACAAGCTGCGTAATTTTTCGGTGGGTAAAACAAAAGCCGAAGAAAACCGGATGCTATCGCAGACTTAGCTTATGCTTAGGTTACATTTTCGAATATTTTCACATTTTGGTTGCATTTGCCCATTGTTCCTCAACCTATCAAGTGCGAAAAATACACGTGAGCTAAAAGATTGCGATTTTGTGAACTTAGAATAAAATATGGTATGGTTTGTGACCACTCAGTAGTTTCAAATTAGACATTTTTTGCCATTGTTGTCCTGGCCCCGGCTGTTCAAAGAGCGGAAAACTCTTATCGCTTAAATCATCTAGGTTGTTCAAAGCTTGGATAGCGCTATCCAGCCGCTTTGATTTAGCGAATAAAGTTATCCATGCCCAGGTTGTCGTATAACTTTCATCCACTGGATAAAACTGCAGCAAAACAGACATGGCTATTCGAAGAATTGATCTTTAACCTGGGCAAAATATAGACATAACCCCTATGAAAACCCTACACTTTAACTTCGAGGACTAAAAAATTCTCAAGCATCGCCGGGTCGATCGATTTTATTGTTGGCATCGTGGGAGGAAATAAAAGAAGCTATACGATGTCTGCCGTTAGTCATAATCATTATTATTTTATAAAGCATTGAGATTTTGGCCATTTTTGGCATAGTCTGGGAAACGTTCTTGAACTGAACCGTCAGGGAGTCAGCTTATCGTGTTCGTCATCGTACAGCGGTCGCTTAACACAAGTGCTTGCGTTTTTATAAAGTTCATAACTTGAGCCGAAAGATATAATTAAATCAAGAGTTTTTTAAAGAAATGGTCTTATGGGTGACCAAAAACGGGAATCTAAATATTGGTAGTGAAAAGGCACAAGGGAAATTTTCAACTGTACAACGTGCAGACCGCCGAGAAAACGAACCTTTCGCTTGCTTGGCTTGATGCTAAAAATTGTTACATTATATTTAACCTTTTTTCTTGGTAGTTCATTTATTAAGATTGGTATGACAGTTGTAAGAAATAACATCTTTTAAAAAAACCCCAGGCAACTATTGGCGTGTGTTATTTTTTCCCAATTTCCACAACCGACAAGCCAACCTAGAGCCGACCTATTGAAGCCTTTCATATCAGTCTCAATCGTCTCTTTACAGACAGAGAATAAGGAGAGGAAAGTTTCTTCCCGTTCAAGATGGTATGGTATAAAATAAATGCCTATGCTTCTAAGTGAATTAACACACGTGGAAACAAGAAAGCCCAATGGGCATCTTAACCGGCCGTTCTGACCCTCCCCATCCCCAGGTTTCACAAATGTTAGCGCGATCCTGTATTTATACGAACCGGCGTGACAATATTTTGACTACAGCGTTACTGGATGACGTAATGTTTAAACCCTGATGACTCAGCTTATCTTTCTTATCGCTTTTATTTCTGCTGAAAAACGCAAATTCACTCAGACGTTGAATGTCGGTATAAATTTGCTCACAACTGAGGATGCTTACAAAGGGATGACGAACGCAACTGCATAAGTTGCGTTAATAACTGCGAGGATCTCCTTTACATTGATTTCTTCATTCTGCAGTTCAAATATATGAATTTCATATATTCATAATTTCATCTTCATCTTTCCCGGGTATATTACGAACCAATTTAATGACCAGCTCCCAGTTGGCTTGTTAGCTCAATTGGTTAGAGCGCTGCACCGGTATCACAGAGGTCAGGGTTCGAATCCCGGCAAGCCTGATTTTTTCAGGCTTTCTTTTCGCAACTGCATAAGTTGCGTTAATAACTGCGAGGATCTCCTTTACATTGAAATGTTTACTGTTGTGCCTAGACCGTGAATAAAAACAGTGAACATAGCAGTAGAATCAAAATATAACGCTTGATAAACACGAGCTCAGGCAAATCGTCAGAGTCTGGGGCACGTTAAGGCATATCTCATGACGTGATGTTTAAATCCGGTTTGCTAACCCGGGAATCCCCATGCAAGGTAAACAAGTTTATTTGGAACGGCTACAGACCAGACTTACAAAATTACCTCAAACCCAACCAACACCACACGCAAACCACGCGCATCGCTTGATAATATTCAGTAATTTTCTAACTTAAAGACTCGTCACAGCTACCTTATTAATTGATCTCCTTATGAATGACCGATTCCTTCGTCTTTATGCAATTAAAATCAACTTCTCGCATCAAATGAAGAACTATGATGTATCAAGAGCTATGATGTATCGATCGTGCAATCCACTAATTGCATCACCATACTAGTACCAATCCCTTCTCTTCCTAAGCCACCGTTCCTTACCGCGCTAATAACATAAAATACAGGTTACCCAATGAGAAAACTTACAATCCACTTCGGAAACCGTCCCCCCATAAAACGCCAAGGGAAACTGCCTCTCACGCAGCACAATATTACACCGCTGCTATACAAAACGCAACTTTCAAAGCAAATCACATTCACAGAAGCGTGGAGATATGCTCCTCACATTCACAAACCCTTCCACTCCCACATTTTTACATCCCTCAAAATGTCAATCCCCATAACAAAACTCCTGCGCTAAAAAAATTTTCACCATAACCACTAACTAGATCAGACAACACAGCCAATTTCGCATTCAATCCTATTAGCTGCTTTACTCAGTTGTGCATGCGTTATCCCAGACAAATACAGAAACCCCAAACTTAACAACCCTTCGCCGTTCATATCTTAAACTGTAAATTAAAAGACAAGAACACACGAAGGTAACATTGAGAAAACTAATATGCGCACGTGTCTTATATAAGACAGTACCGCTCTTGAGTACCCGTACCACAAGCTTTACAGCACTTTGTTCGCATGTCAAGCCAACTGACAAAAAAATAACTGTGCCCATTTCATAAGCCGGCGGTCGCCATATGGCGACGGCCGGTTAATTATAAAAGACAAAGATAAGCAATACAAACTATCGGCTTAATCACGGCGGTCCTGCATTCGCTAGCAGACGACATTACTGAAAGGGGTTTCCACGAGCCTAATCAGTTTTAAAAGACGTTAATAGAATATCATTTCTGCACGATGGTAGACGTGTTGAAAAAGAAACAAACTATCACTCCAACTGCGTTAAGATTAGGCACGTGCCAAGCGTACTTACAGAATTTTAATACTACTGTTTGTCGATGAATAGTTGCTCTATAAGTTTTAACTTTTCTTCATTAGTCTTGAAAGTAACATTGTACTCTGAACTCGCAGCAATGGAAAACTTGGCTTTACTTTTCTGTCTTTCGAGCTCTACATTTTCACCATTTTGTTATCATGTCAATCCTGAGAAACGTGACCAATTTTCATCATAGCTACGGACTGGGTAGCGGCTTATCCGCCGAATAGTTATCCGCGACGCTATCCACGTTTTATGAAAACAACTTTTCCTCCAATGGATAACTAACCGGTGGATAGCAGTTTTATCCGCTTGATAAAGTTATCCGCTCTTTGAATAACCGTGGTCTGGCCTCAAAATTAAATGGAAAAACAATTCTGGAAGTTTCAAAGGTTCGCAATAGTGTAAAAAAATTATTTTGGACCTCAACAAGGGCCGCAAATTCCATCCCATAAGCACGCGATGGAAAAATTTTCTCCTATCCCTTAGCAGATCATTTGGGAAAATATCTATAAATCTGATCATTTCTGCCTTATTGTTTTTGTCATTGTTTTGTTTAAGAAAAAATTGTCAATAAAATGAGGTTGGAAAATGATTATAATTAAGATCTTTCTTTCGGCAATTCTTTCTCCCACTGGAGTTCGATTTTTTCTTCAGACTCTGCTTTGGAACTCCTTATTGCTTCAAACTACGAAGCTGTAAAGTGAACACAGTCTTAATTAACTCAAGCAACAATGCAAGGGCCAAAAAATATATATTTGGTCTCGCACCCCTCTTATTCCTAAATCACTGGCCATTTTCTTTGTTTATTTCCCTGAATTGTGAGTTAGTCACCTATTTGGTACCATTGTCGGCCTTTTTATCCCGAATCTGACTTTAATGGACACCGTCTTTGGTTCTCCAATCAAATCTATTTGAATCCAAAAACTATGCACTTGTAAATAAAGCAAATCATAGCCAATCATTTTTACCGTACTGAAATTACAATTGTGAAGCCCACCTGGCAAACGCTAGAGGTCCATTTGGCGTTATAGCAAGGATCACTAGCGGTGTAATTTGTTCCCCAGCAGCCATTCATCATCACATATCCGACACCCGTATTGGGTGCGTACGTATATGGGACGTCTCCTTGTTCTTTTTCAGATTTTTCTACGCCCGAGAGTGTCGCCCCCATGTGATACCCTGGGGGAACAAACATATCAGGAGTACTCCAGCCTTTGTCCGGCATAATATCCAATTTGATCTGAAAATTAATGAAATGAAAGAATAAGTCTTTTATAATCGACAGAATGATTGGGAAATTTAAAGTATTCCCCCAAGACCCCGTTATCCTGTCAACTTTGTTTGGATTGAGGCATTTATATAGCTAAGAGACATGTTCCCTCCACGCCAAACTATTTACTCTTTGAATTATAGGAATATAGCTGTATTGCTCATAATTGCTTCAAGACGGTTATTCAATCAGGCCTCAAAAATGGCATGCCTCACAAAATCAGCTCTTCATGCATATGTTTGTGTCGGGTTGCAGTGCTCACCTCTTTTGCTAAAAAGTTTGAAGCCTTTTCTTGTGCTTCGTCAATAATCCTGAGTTGCTTGTCCACCAGTTTGTTCATCACTTCCAGTCCCTTGTCAACAACCGCTTCTTGTACTTTTGGATTTTTCAAAACTGTTGCTGCCAAGGCAGGAAGCGCTCGTTCTGGCCTAGAAACACTTTTGCCTTCGAGGAAAGTATCGACACTTTACCATCTGTTAAATGATTTGTCCATTATGAAGCCCCATAGACCCCCAGTGGTCGGGATTCTCTCTAATGCAAGCTATATGGTTACACCTGGATAAAGGGTATGGTTTTCAAGCAGTTTAACTTAGGATATGTTTGGTATAGAATAGGGTACCACTTATCAGGAAACTGATAAAATAAGCCTAAAATCAGCATTGTGCTCGGTCAGTCCGGGATATCGATAGGGTAGGAATTCTTGGTTTCCAGTCAGGCCCAAATATAGGTATGCAAAATACACATGATACAACTGAACTGTAGTCTAGTATAGGGTAACGGTTTCAGAGTCTCAGGGGCACACCCATCCAAAGATTCGCAGAATACTCCCCGAGATATACCAGTTGAACTTCGCAGTATCCTAAACCCTGTTAGCAGATCTTATGACGTTCATCTGGGTTGTGAAACATGTATATTCAACAAACCGCGTTCACTGCGTTAAAAAAACTGTTTATGTTAACGTGGGAAATTTAAGTTTAGTAGCTCTCACGAAATTTGAAAAAAGGTAGAGGCTACAAAATGACATTAAAGACCAACTCTTGTGTAACGAATACTTGATGATTCAGAGAAATCTAGGTTTACCGATGTTTAGCAGATCAAAAGCAGCAATTAAGTGCTTACGAATTCATCCTCATCGTTACCGTGTATTTATTTTAATTAATATATTTATTTACGGTTGCCTGTAGTCTCTTAATAAAGAAACTGTACCTTGTTGTTTTGCTCCTTGAGGAGTATTTGTTCCGGTCTCATCTTCAAATTCGCCATTTTTGTGTTGTGTATCAGTAGTTTGTGAGGTGTCCTTATGTTCTTCGAGCAATTTCTCGTCTTCTTTCTCGCCGGATCCACTCACGTTCAGCTCCTCATTTCTACCCACTTTCTTTTGCGACGCACCACCTTAGTAATGCGATGAATTCAACAAAATGTTACATACATACATCACCTTTATTTCACCTCGGATTTACAAGAGTAGCTGTATAGCTAATTTCTCCGAGAAAGAAAAGACGAAGAAAATAAATAAATAATAAATAAAATAGTATTAATAACAAAAATAAAAATAAAATCATATATTATATACAGTAAATTAAACTACTATTTACATAGGTAACAATTGCATTGATGTTCGAAAGAAATTTGGCATATTTTAGTTTTGAACTCAGTCAAGGACGTTAGTGACCTCAGGTCCTCTGTTAGTTTGTTCCACATGTTTGTAGTAGTGTATCTGAAGGAATGAAGACCATAAGTGGTTGTGTTAACGTATGGGATAACAAGTTTCCTTGATCCTCGTAAGTTGCGTTCAGTATTTCTCATTTGAAAGAAACCACGCATGTACTTTGGCATCGTTTCGAACTGGATTGTCTTGAAAAACTGTTTTTTGTCCTTTCCCAAAGAAAAGTGGAGAAGAAAACATTACTTGTCATTGCTAATGACATTTGACGCCATGTTTAATGATGTATGTGAGTTGTGTCTTAAAAGGAATATATTTACAGCTGAGGAGAAAGGATGGTTTCTAAATCGCAGATCAGAAGGATAGGATTCTACTATTTATATTGGTTAGTTAATAACAATGCAACACATACAAGTAGAATTTAATTAGGCATTAGTTACTTACCATGATGCACCGCAGACATTGCAGCAATGAGCAGCAGAATGGTAGATTTTCTCATGGTTGACACCAGAAACTGACCTGACCGCTTGAACTAATGAACACAAACGAGAACAATAGGTCAGTTATGTTCATAGTAATATCCAACAAAAATAATAAACTTGAGATCGAGGAATACATATCTTCGTATTCAATTTGAGATCGAGTTTAGTTCGAGTTGAACTCCGGCTTACTGTCATATTAAAAAAGAGTTAAAAAAACAGTATCCAGGTTGATACATCGTGGTCACCAACTTGCTTCTCGTTTGCTTTACAAGCTTAAAGTAGGAACAAAACATTTCAGTGAAAGTAAAGAAATCTGCAAAGCTGGAGAGCCAAAATAACGCCTTAAATACTCAAAGTTCTATCGTGGCAATTTTTAGGTTAACAGAATGGCAATTTTTAATTTATGGATAGTCTGTCATGAAAAACTGATATACTGTACTTTGTCAGCTTGCCAGCATGAAATAAAACTTTACGGAAACTTATAAACCGTAGAAGTGGTCTCAGCGACGTACAGCAAAAAGTGATCACAGTAATAATAGAGCGATGTTTTCCTAGACAAAAAGAAAATGCGAAATAGCCTTTGATAGTTTCTCGATGAACATGAATGTACGTTTCGCGTGAAAAAGTAGTCATCGAAGTCTAAAATAATTGGTCGAAATTCTTTTTGAAACGTTCCACTTCATTTTTGAATTTAACCTCGAAAAATGATCCCCAAATAATATTATGGTAGGATATTTTTGGCGTTCCTTCCGCGGTGTTCTTGGGACTGTTGTTTCCCTCATTAAGAAAAAACGTAGCAGTAAATGTCATCTCTTGTGTGTATAGAAAGCTTTATCCGTAAATCGCGCTCTAAAACCACTTAAACATAAAGGTAAAAGCTATGTTTATGCGAGACCGACCTTCTATCAAGTCAAGCGATAGAAATAGGTTGAAAACATGACGTCACGGTGCTCTCGATCCAACACGACCCAACTCTTCACGGACATTTTTGATTGAAGTAATGGCGGCGAAGGGCTAATATAATCGGCTAATATAATCGTACTTCTCTTTTGAATTTAAGTGTAAATTTTGGCATGGGGATTATTTAGCAGATATACTTTCGTAAACGTAAGAGAAAAGGGAAGGTGAATTTTTGATAATAGTAGCACTTTAAATAAAATACTGTTCCGCAAACACGTCCGGACTAATTGGCGTAATACCATGAGCAGATCCTTAGCCTTTGCGGTTTGTTTGTTTGTTTGTTTGTTTTTCACGCGAACAACGCTCTCGTTATCGGAAACAGAGATCATGCGTCGGATTTTAAGCTGATCCACTTACATGATTAGACCCATAGCAATCGGGTAAAGTTCCAGAAAGAAAATATCTCTGTTTTTTCCACTCTTCTGTCTATTTGCCAAGTAGGCAGCTGGATCCAAACACTATATACCAAAACCACAAGATTCACGGCATCTGTGTAAAAGTATGTAGAAGGAGACGAATGCTAGGCCTCCTCGACAAAAAAAAAAGTTGACAGTTCAACCCCTTGAGAATCTGACACCAGAGTCGCAAATCTCTTTTAAACCCTTGTGTTTGGCTTATATAATGTAAGGGGCGTTTAACGCCTATAGTAAGATAAAAAAGAAAGCCCATTGGGCATTTTAACCGGCCATTCTGACCCTTCCCACCCCTAGGTTTCACAAATGTTAGCGCGATCCTCTATTTATACGAACCGGCGTGACGAAAAGTGTGATTGTGTGACACAATATTTTGACTATAGCGGTACTGGATGACGTAATGTTTAAACTCTGATGACTCAGCTTATCTTTCTTATCGCTTTTATTTCTACTGAAAAACGCAAATTCACTCAAACGTTGAATGTCGATATAAATTCGTCCACAACCGAGAATGCTCACACAGGGAAGGCAAAGTATTTACTGTTGTGCCTAGACCTCAAATACAAACAGTGAACATAGCATAGCTCATGACCTGATGTTTAAATCCGGTTTGCTAACCCGGGAATCCCCTTGCAAAAGTAAACAAGGGAGCAGGGACGAAAGTCGCCCACGTCTTTGAAAGCTAACGCGCCTGTCGAGCCGCAATCGATTTCGCGCTCACTCGCTTGTTTTTATTTTACTTCACTATCTCTGAATGGAGAGAGAGACTGCTCGTAGCCTTTAGCGAACACCACACGCAAACCACACAAATCCGTCGATAATATTCAGATATTTTCGTTCTTTCAATGCAAAAAGACTCGTAACACCTGCCTTATTAATTGATCTCCTTATTAATGACGATTCCTTCGTATCAACTTCTCGCCTCAAATAAACACTCATCTCTCTCCGTTCACAAGAACTATCATGTACTGATGGTGCAATCAACTAATATTGCATCATCATACTAGTACCAATTCCTTCTCTTCCTAGCCCACACCGGCAAAACGCAACTGTCCTTTTTGTCCGCTGCGAAATACAAGTAAGCCAATCAGAAACCGTACAATCCACTTTGCAAACCCCCCCCCTTAAAACGCCAAGGGAAACCGCCTCTCACGCAGCACAATATTACACCGCTCCTATACAAAACGCAACCTTCAAAGCAAATCACATTCACAGAAGCGTGATATGCTTCTGACATTCACAAATCCTTCTGACTCCCACAATTTTACATCCCTCAAAATGTCAATCCCAATAAAAAAAAAGCTCCTGCGCTAAAAAAATTTACACCATAACCACTAACTAGATCAGACAACACAGCCAATTTCGCATTCAATCCTATTAGCTGCTTTACTCGATTGCGCATGCGTTATACAAGACAAATACAAAAAACCCAAACTTAACAACCCTTCGCCGTTCATATCTTAAATACCGTAAATTAAAAGGCAAGAACACACGAAGATAACATTCAGCAGAGTAATATGCGCATGCGTTTTATAAAAGACAGTACCGCTCTTGAGTACCCGTACCACAAGCTTTACAGCACTTTGTTCGTATGTTAAGCCAGCTGACTTTCACCAAAAACCGTGTTCATTTTATAAACCGGCCGTCGCTATAGCGACCGCCGGTTAATTAGGCGACAGAGGAACTCCCTACCAGGTAAAATCACGGAACAGGCGAACTTAAGCAAACCAATAAGCGACAGTAGTTCGCAATGTGACCCTTTGTCCCGTGAGAAAGCCCTCAATGGTATTTAAGCCCTGGTGAAGCCTGGTCTAGTGTTAATTATTACAGTCTAATTCTCCTGGCATACGGTGCAAGCGACTGAAATTGAAATTGACCAATCAGAGCTCGGTACGCGGGGCAAACTGAGTTTTCCTACGTCATAAGGAGAAAGGACCCCGGGAACGAGGTTGTCGCCTGTTCAGTTGAGCATCGTGTTTGTGTTCGTTTACCAGCAATGTCACAGCAGTGATTCTAGTTAGATTTACATTTATATGTATGAATGCAGGCAAACAAGTGCTTATCTCAATGCAGTTTTAGTTTTGTGAAAGTCAGTTGTCCTATTTTCTATGTTTAATCATATGAAAGGAATTTCGTAAATAAGCGATCTGATGTAAGCTTAAAAAATTGCAGTTCATTGCGTAGTCTTTTAAGATTTTTTTCGTTAAAGCTCGTTTTTTGAGCAATTCTCATTTCGCAGCTAGTTTACATTTTATCCCAAATTTAGATAGTGTGACTATTTTAGACTGGGTCGGTGTTTTCTCAATCCAGTTTAGTATTCGTCACCGCACATTGGGTTGTTTTGACTGATTGCTAATTTAATTATCCAACAAACTGAAGAGTCGCTCTGTCGTCAAGTTTATAGTCTTAGTGTAAAGCTCTTTTTTTTTTCAGTTGTGGAATATTTTATCAGCTCCTTGTAATGTTATATTTTCAGCTTCCTCACTTGAGGTGAATGCCATTTCTGCCCTAAATTAGAGACTAAAATAAGCTTAAATTAGAATCGCGGATTCCGTGAGTGAGTTCAGTGTAGCATCGTTTTGTAGCGTGTCTGTAGATCGAAATAAAAAAGTTATTCTAGTAACTATAGGTGAAACAGTTCTCGGTCTAAAGCTATTTTGTCCAAAAAGAGACTCTAAAAGCTTCCGAAAAATAGTATAGGGTGTGTTCTTTAAAACACCCGAGTAATACTTCGCGGGCGAAAAAGTTGTGCCATTTTCCCTCGATAATTGTGCTTGGAAGCTTCAGAAAACATTTTTCGGGTGACTTTTCCCAGTAAACGGCCTGATGCCTGAGCGATATTGTTTATTTTAGCAAAATTGTTTAATGAATGACAGAACTAAACAGCCAGTGGGCATACGAATCAGTGAAAAAATGCGTACCGGTATTTAGATTACAAAGTCTGTCGAGTCGCTCCCTGGCTGCCGGGAGTTTTTTAACAGAGCAACTGTAGTTTCACGAGTCCTCTTCTTGACCTTAATAAGCTTTCCAAAGAATGCTGCAAAAAGCGCTGTCGGTGAATGTCCTGTTGAAGTCTTACTTTTGAAGGAAAATAAGTCGACTTTACTGTTTTCTCAGCGGTCCGCATTGTGTTTTTGCGTTTATGTTTTCCCTTGTTGTTTTTCATATTTAAATATGAGCAAGCAACCTAGTGAGAAAAATGGACGAGAAAAATCACTTTGCAACGAATTTAAATTAAGTAGAAATTCCAACAGCGTCACTGAGACACAAATCAAAATTGTTCCGGAGTTCCTAATTTCTTAATACGACAAGAAACCGTGTAGAAGTAGAAATTTAAGCAGTTAGCGTTGTGTTTACAATTCAGCTTAATAATTTCTTTCATCGTCACGTCGATCATAAAAAAGTTTACAAGCAGTGGGTTCGATCAGTCAGGAAGGTTTTCCACTCCGAAGCATCAAGACAAGACACAAAATAAAACACAGTAAAATGAAAGAGAACCATTTAATAAAAACTGTCACACATTCATGGCGAGTCAGTACGAAAATCAAGAAGCAATCTAAGCAAGAACCGAACAAACTACCAAGAAAGAAGGAAGGGCGACATTTTATGGCTATACCACACAAAGTTGACTCTGGTTTACCTGCACTCGTTGTAGCTCTCTGTGCAAAAGCTCCAAATGTTCAGATACAAATCGGATGCTATCTAAAAGAAGTTGAATCACTTCCCAGTTGTTTGAGTGTTGTTTTTACCATTCCGTCCATAACCCTAAACTGAGAACAGGTGAATTCTGACGTTTCTCACTACAATAATCCTGTTTCTGAGCTGCATAGAGATAACCTGTTCAAGTTAAAATTCTGTCTTCAGTTCGATTAAACAAGCACATGATGACGCCGTTGTGCGAACGGATTACAATCTTGCTCCGTTTCAACTCCCGCAGCTAATATGGTGAAATCGTACAGCTTCAATTCACTTTAAACGATGATTATAACAATGTTTCAAGAAAAATCAAACACGTACCGCATTTTCAGAGCCAAAAATTAGTAGGTTTTTTCCCAAAACTTGTGCGACTTCGCTCACTTTGGTTCGGAGCAGTTTCATTTTGATTCACTCAGCTTTGGAGAGAAACGCTTAGCACACTTAGCAAGCTTTTGGCGCCTTTTTCGTTCAGTCATGTGACCAATTCTTGTCCCTTTTTATCTCTTACTCGTTTTTTTCTTTCTGTCTTGATTTTATAACAGCTATAGTGGTCGAGGGTTTCATAAAACAATTATTGTACTCGGACTTGCTGGATATCGAATAATTATATTCCCAGCTCGCCGCTATGCACCTCGTTAGTTATGCTCTATCATTGCAAAAACCTAACACTGAACGTAACAGCTAATGACGGACATTAAAATAGTGACTTTGACTGGAGTGAACGTCTGGCGTTATAAGTTTTGCCAGACGTTAAGTTATGCAACTCGCTCCCGTTGCTTTCCTGCCCTCTGGCTCGAGTTGGAAAAACTGGACAATTAGTGAAATCATGTAATCCATATCGCAATGTACCCAATGTTACGATGAGGGATGATGACGTAGGAAAACTCGGTTTTCACTGCCGCTAGCACCGCGGGCGCAAGCTTCGTATGCCAGGTGCCTGCGAAAGTAAGCACGTACCAGGTCCCTCCGTTTTTTTTCCGACGCCATAGGAACTTCGATATCCGCACATAATCGCCAAAATTGTTGAACACGATTACTACAAGCACTCAAGGTTTTATCGATTATCATATCATAAAGTCATCTAAAATGTGAATGATGTGAGGTGGGCCCAATTTTGTTCTAGCAATCCATTCGAGCCCTGCGCTACGTTTTTCAAATGGAAAAAAAGAGCATCTTCCCACCATAGGGACACCCATATCGCAATAAAACTGAGCACTCTTTCCACTGGGAACCTAGCAAATGATAATCGTAAGTATGTACTGGAAGAATTCGGAAAGCGTTTCGAACATCCGTCTTTGCCATGACACATCCCTTGCCTTTATAAATTTTCTAATCATCTTAAGGCACCATTAACCGTAGCACATTTAACTGAAGCATATTCTTGTGAGATAAAATCATTAACTGATGCTCAGTGGGGAATCCTATATGTCTGAATTCTAAGATCAGGGCTTAACTTTTGTTACTTAAAAATACAATTGGAGCTTTCATAGGGGTCTTAATATAAAGGCTTAAAAACAAAATGCATGCTCATCCCTTACTACTAAAATCAATGTTTGACTTTATTTTGGGACAACTCGAGCTGAACTCGAAATTGTTCTCATCTCCTGAATTCCCTGGTCCCAGTGACGCCAACAGACTGTGTCACTACAGCCATAAAACGGAACTGATGAATAGTATGTCTTTGTAATGTTTTAAATAGATAAGGTATTAAGACAGTTTCCCGTTTGGTTTGGTTTGGTTTGGTTTTCTGCTTAAACCACTTGATTGGTTAATTCATTAACCGATTAGTAGCCAGTACCTTAACCAATTAGTAGCACGGTTATATCTTCATGGGCTTTTTCCATACTTGCTACCACTAGTTACAATTTTCTTCATGGTTGCATCGAATTTACTACAGAATTATGTTATAGTAAGAGAGGCAGATAACAAACGACATATACTCTCCCTAACTAAACAAAAAGGTTGGCCGTACGTGACTATTAAGCGTACAAAACAGGTGGAACTTTCATGCTGTCATCATTTCACTTGCAACGTTAATATTGACAGTATTATCACATTAGCATTTGAACAACAGTCACAGTTTACAGATGTTTTTAAACGTCGATGAACATATTAACTGTATTTGCTTTGACCGGCGAATAAATGTCTGTGGGCATATATTCGTAGGCGCCAAACTAATGACAAATTGGACAACAACACGTTACTTAGCGTAAAATCACAATAAAAGGCCTATCGCCAGTGTGTGTCGAGCCAAAAATTGTAATCATGAAAAAAACTTCTGACAAATACCTGTTATCTTTCAGTGCTAAGATTGTAAACACCGTATGAAATAATTATCAGTATGCATGTGCAGAAACAGCATTTTAGAAACAAAAATAAATTTTTAGTAATTTGAAGGCCTCCAAAAATGTTTAAATGGTTAACGATAACAAAATTTTAATTAAGCACAACCTGTTTGATCCTGGCCAATCAATTTGAAAGCAAAAATTGCAGCCATTGAAATAATGCTTACCTCCTCAATTCAATGGTAGGTCCGAGGTTATATCTGCAATGTTGCCCCGGTTAATTTTCTCACCAACTTAATGGTACGGTGTCAGAGACGATTTATGTAATGTTTTAAATATTTCGAAACGACTAACAACTGTTTTGCTTTGTCGAGCATGACGAAACAGTTTCAAGTGTTTTTATTTATTGTGTTGTTTTTTACCTCTGCGTTTCGATGTCTCGCACTTAACGTTCTTGATCTAGTGGCCAAAGTTAGAACTTTTGGCGCAGCTGTTTTAAATAACTGAGTGTATCCACTCAAAAGGCTTTTCGAAGAAATCATAACCAAATCGACCACCTAACAAGTATTGAGAGAGGTCACAGCGGTGTCCCTTACGCTATGGATTCTCGATCGGGGCATGATAGTCCCTATGCCATAATTGGAGAAGATAATTCTAGCTTTCCATTTCCAGACACAAAAATCCCTCCGATAAATGTGTCAAACAAGAGCTCTATCCCCGACTCTACCCATTCGCCGCTAAATTATATTATAGCAGAAGCATTCATCATAAAATTAATTCATATGTAGTAAGCAAGCGTCCGTTAAGTATAAGACCGGAATTAATTTTACTTCCGTGTTCACGTGATCGAAGATAGGCCACCTTTTCAATGTAGTCATCCATTAGCCACTAGTCATCTCATGGAACCCACTTCTTCCCCTGCTTTATAATTTCTAAAGATCCTGGGTGACTGACCGGCAAAAAATTGAAACTCTAACCTCTAGCGATCTGAAACCGGCACCCTAGTGGGTGTCACCTGCTCAACAACAACCAAAAAATCGGCTGTGAGCTAAAACTAGAATAACCGTTAGCTAATAATAAGCAACATCCTTAATACGTTCTTTTAGGGCTACAGGAACCTTTTAATCATTACAGTGCGATCATGAGAGTTTTTAGAAACGCCAAAGTTTAGAACAAAAATGTCATTTGCTGAACCCAGGTAAGGTTAGGTTCACAGACGGTTTTTCAATGTGCTCTTAGAGCACATTCTTCATTTTAAATCACGATTTCTTTTTTTTTTATTATTATTATTATTATTATTATTATTATTATTGTTATTTATCTTATTTTCAATATGTAACGGCACCATGCACACTGTAAACTGGGAATTTTTCCTTTTAAATGATACACCTGCACTAACACTCGCGGCGTGGTGAGAAACCATTGCTAAGTGTCAATGACGATGTAGGTGATCAATCGAAGAAGCACTCTCCTGTAAATTATGTTGTCTAAGGACATCGCACGAGGTCGCAGTCCAGTGCTTGAGCAATCCATCCTTAGAACTCAAGTTTTATAAGTAAAAAATTCGACTGTCCACATACTCTTACGCTTGTTTCCCGGCGAACAGCGCGCCACTGTCTAAGTTAAAATTTTCAGAGTTCGCCACATCGGTAGCACTGTATTAGGTTCAGTTATAGCAAGACTGTGGTTTCAAACTTCGAGCTTAATCCAGGCGCGCCTAATTCAGGACGTTATTTAACCAAAACGTTTGTGGAGCAGTAGGCAAATCCCTTTGAATACTGAAAATAATTTATTATTGATCATAAATACACATCGCCCACAATGCCACGACACATCTGGGACTTAAATGTGTACTCAGCGTGAAAATTCAAACTGATTCAATAAGGATAGCAGACGGTCAGACAATAGAGAAAATTCCTAAAAACGCCCAACAGCGCTTGCATTTTGCGAGATTACGAGCTGACTAGGTCTATTTCGTACTAGTTAGCATACGGCTTTTACAGAAGATACATTAATGAAACGAATGAGACCTTCCTTGAATTTTTACCACTTGTGGAACTAGTAGCGAAATTTAGTCAAAGTTTGTCCCTTTCAGCGTTCTGTTTGTAAGAGAAAACATAGTGCAAACATTTCGAGGTTAACTTTTTCTCAACTGAATCGCTTAACTTCTGACTTAGCATAAGGCTTTGATTGTTTAATGTTCAAGGGAGCTTTCTGCAAAATTCGTAGAAAAACAATGATTTAAGGTGCGAGCGAAATCCAACTTTCATAGTTTCCAGTGATGTTTTCGGTTTCCCTCCTAGATGAGACTCGCATAACAATAGAACGAACACGCTTTCAATCTCCCACGAAAAAGCTAAGCTCCGCCCCCGCAAACAATAGTACGCATGCCGGCGCAATTAAGCATTGTATCTGGGGTGTTTATACAACCAATACTTTGAAAACGCTAAGTTGGGGTTTGCTTAAGTAACCACTGACAACCAAAATTAATGCGTTTTTGTGAGCCGTTCGCGATATTCATTTCCACATTACGCTTGATCAGGATACGGTTGTTCAAAATATCTCCAATGTCGTCCGTACAAGAAATGCAGCGTGTTGAGCGGAAGCTCTCTTTACAGCTCGTAGAATCCCCGATCAACCCTGCTTTCTTACACATGTTTACACCGTGAAAAAATGGCTACGATCCAATGTTTTATCTGGAATTAAACAGAGAGGCTCTCTGGTAGTGGCGCAATCTCAGAAGTCCAGCTCAATTGTTCCACGTCCTTCAAGAAAGCCTGGTCCAAATCGTGTTGGATTAGCCCTCTACGGTAGAACGGACTATATTACGAAGAAGCTTCGCAACATGAAGCACATTCCAAGCCGTCAAGCAACGCGATCACAGTATTGCTGTAGCATTGCCCTGCATCCAGAGGAAATGATTGCCAACATTTAAGAAGAAAAAGAGAACTAATCAGTGAAAACCAAAGACTAGAGAAAGAACTTGAAGGTAACAAAGCTAAATGCGAAATTATGAATATATGAAATTCATATATTTGAACTGCGGAATGAAGAAATCAATGTAAAGAAGATCCTCGCAGTTATTAACGCAACTTGTGCAGTTGCGAAAAGAAAGCCTGAAAAAATCAGGCTTGCCGGGATTCGAACCCTGACCTCTGCGATACCGGTGCAGCGCTCTAACCAATTGAGCTAACAAGCCAACTGGGAGCTGGTCATTAAGTTGGTTCGTAATATACCCGGGGAAGATGAAGATGAAATTATGAAATTCCTATATTTAAACGGCGGAATGAGGAAATCAATGTAAAGAAATGATCCTCGCAGTTGTTAACGCAACTTATGCAGTTGCGAAAAGAAAGCCTGAAAAAATCAGGCCTGCCGGGATTCGAACCCTGACCTCTGCGATACCGGTGCAGCGCTCTGACCAATTGAGCTAACAAGCCAACTGGGAGCTGGTCATTAAATTGGTTCGTAATATACCCGGGAAAGATGAAGATGAAATTATGAATATATGAAATTCATATATTTGAACTGCGGAATGAAGAAATCAGTGTAATCTCAATCTGATTTTTTCAGGCTTTCTTTTCGCAACTGCATAAGTTACGTTAATAACTGCAAGGATCTTCTTTACATCGATTTCTTCATTCCGCAGTTTAAATATATGAATTTCATATATTCATAATTTCATCTTCATTTTCATCTTCATCTTCATCTTTCCCAGTTGGCTTGTTAGCTCAATTGGTTAGAGCGCTGCACCGGTATCGCAGAGGTCAGGGTTCGAATCCCGGCAAGCCTGATTTTTTCAGGCTTTCTTTTCGCAACTGCATAAGTTGCGTTAATAACTGCGAGGATCTTCTTTACATTGAAAGCTAAATGTCTTATGCAGTTATCATGGGTACATTCATTGTTGACCAAAAAAAAAATCAATCTTATATGATTTACGATGAAAGCCCGTGGAAAATAGTGCTGTAAGCTAACAATTCTATGGCTGAAGGCTAACTAGTCTGCAGTAGACAACACAAACACGCAACTATACTAGTTTTGGGGGTTGTACTTAATTTCACAACAACGGTTGTAACTTGTTTACTTGACATAGAAGGCATAAGAGCTGTATGACGCGATGAATCAGATGAGAGTAGTGCAACAGCAAGGTGGACACAGGGGGCTAACGATCGAGCGAGTCGGAATTCGACAACAACAGCGCCATATCAAGGAAATTAGGTACACTGTTTTTAAAAGAACGTCTAATTTCTGAACCAAGATTGGATGTTCTTTTCTTTGGTTATCTGAACTGACCTAAAACGTTCTTATCAATGTTCTTAAGAAAAATTGTATACCATTTCATTATCAAATCGAAGTTCTGGAAAAAAAAAGAAATAATAATAGACCAAATACTATCAATAAATATATTTATTAGCTATTTTGAAATTAAAACGACCTGCAATGCAGCAATAATTTTAGCACTTTGGGCTCAATTGGACTATAAATTTCCCCTGACCAAAAAGTTCAAAAAAGTACTTTGGTATAACTTGAAGTAACATATAACATGGCATTATGTCAGCTCTTTAAGTAACAGAATTCTAAACGTGATACTTTTTGTATTATCGTAGGGAAAAAGCACAGAAAGCCCTGTAGTTTGCAGAGACCTATGGCCTCAGTCTGAAATCTCTTAAGGTGGCTTGAAAGGGTTCTTGTTTTTTTTCGATGCATTATATTTGGGAGTTAAAGTATTTAGGTTAGAGTTGGCCAATCATGATCAAATTTTGCCACAAAATAACCATAATATCAAAGTGTCAATTTTTTGTAGATTCGTTAAGAAATTTGTTGCCATGGCAACGCAGTTAGGTTTTGAAGTATGACCATAAAATAGAGATATCCTGAGTTTGCTTGAAAATTTGATGGTGAAATTTCTTTAAATTCTGCATACGGCCTTTGATTCTAGTAAGCTACCTAAGGATTAAGTTAAAGAAAATTCTGTAGAAAACTTTCAGCAAAAAACACTTTTTTACGAATTTACCTTTAACTTTTCTCTCGTACGACAGAATTTTTTTAATCTCGCTTGAAAAACTCTTTGGGCATATAAGAGTTAACATGCAAAAAATCAAAGAAATTTACCGAGCGGAAGCGAAATTATGTTCTTCCTAAGTTACAAAATGTTGAAAATTTCGACACGACAAGATAGGCAATTGTGCATGCGCAGAAATTGTCACGCCACTCTCGGCACGCGGTTTCAAGTCTGTTTATTCCAGGTTTATTTCGTTGGGCATTTCTTTCGCCCTGATGACTTTCTTTACGTTTGAAAAGGTGACGTTTTGGGTGGATCTGTGCTTGTCGAAGAACATTACATCGTTTGTTTTCAAATCATTGGATCATTGGCACCAAATATAGCGGAATGTTTTCCTCCTCGTGCAGATTGATTCTATCTCAAGTGAATTCATCGGCACTTCGCTCAGAATGGCGACCAATGCTTCTTTTACACCTTGGAAACAAAGATTGTCTTAATCCTCCTAAGACAGGCTGCTTTCTGTACTTGTTTTGAATTATCGTCTGCCTGAAGAGCCTATTTGAACTCCGTGAAAACTGAACTTATCTCTAAATGTTTGCAAACGTTCGCAGCGTTCGTTCACAAATATCATGTTTTCGAAAGCGGTGGTGGACTTTAGCTTACTGTTTATACCACTGTACAATTATTTACATGTCAACGATTCTTAACCTAAACGAGGATTGGAAACGTATGCGATGGAGAGCAAGTACTTCTACCAAAGTGGAATGTGCTTGAAAATCTTAAAAACAACGGAGTTTCGAAAATACTGCAATTAGGCAAGGTTGTCCTTCAAACGGAGTTCAGGATTGAGCAACGCGTACATGGATACCACTTCGGGATTATATGTCTTAAAGGAGCACAAGGACAGAATTAACAAAAAGACATTTCCGACTATAAAAACAATACATAGAAGAAGTCCCTTATGTAGAGGTATGTATTGAAACGAGGACAAAACTACCTTTGATGATCTTTGATAAGTGTCAATGTTGTCAAGAATTCTCTGTTGATGAAACTTGTTCGATTGATTGATCAAAACTCAATTTAAAAAGAACCGCTTTGAAGGTTTGAAAAATTGTTTTCGCCTCAGGAAAAACCAATAACAGTCAAATTATCAATATTACCAGTTCGGCAAGATAGAAACCATTTCTTTTATCCGAACATTTGGAGTATTTCGTACCAAACGAATTTACAAAGATAGCGCGCGGTAATGCTTTGAAATTATTCGACAGGTCGGTTTTTCTTATTGCATTACGGAAAAAAAACGTATTACCACCAAACTATCGTACTGTCACTTAATTAAGCAAATAAGAGAGCATTTCTTTTATCCGGAAATGTGGAGTATTTCCCAGAAAACTAACTTGAAAAAACTAACTTGTTTTTAGCGAGCCGACTGCTGATAAAAATATAGCGCGCGATGAATTGTTTTGAAATTCTCTTGTACGATTTTTAATTTTGTTTCGCAAGCAAACTAGTCTCCCACGCAGCCGTTTTGGGGGGGAGTGTTGCGTGACGCCACTAAAAACGGCTGCGTAGGAGACTACAAGTAAACAGATTTACGGTGAAACTGAGATTGAAACTACCACTTCAGCAAAATAGAAGGCGAATCTTTCACCTCATTGTTTGTAATATTTTCTTTGTAGCGGCTGGTTTGTCAACATTTCGACATGAATAAGTTTCTTTATTGAGTCAAAATCTGTCTGTTTCCCAAGGTATTTATTTCGCTCACTGCAAGTTTAATTTTGTTACACTATTTTTTTCTTTTAGCTTTAAATTCTTGCCCTGTTATTTCATGATGTGAAGACAATAAAAACCTTTTACTGTAGTCTACATTGTGTGTGCCTGTTTTTTTGTTTTTTGTCTTTTTTCTAAATGGGAATCTTTTCTCAGAAATACGAATCGGAGTTCGCGAAAAATTTGCCCTGGCACGAAAACGGTGCCAGACTTTTTTCCTGCGACCTGGACGTAGGAAAGGCTTCCGTGGTCAAAACAGCCAGTGAAAGAAACTAATGGTAAAAAGGCGACTATTCTAGGGCCTTTATACGATTTCACTGGAGAAAGTTTTGAAGTCACCGTCCTCTCTAGCACAGTTCAGTTGCACAGCCTCTGAATATAAGCTTACTGCGCTTCATATGCCACTGAGTTGGCGATCGCGTTGATAACATTGAAGAGGACATGATTCAAGTGAATTGTCACCTAAGTTCCAGTCGTTTTCACCTTGCCTACACGCAGCTTTTAAAAGACCGGCGCAAAATATTAAATCCAGACGAGAGCGCGATGCCATTTTTGTTTGTTTGTTTTAATTTTTGAGTCTCACCGGAAAATTGGAACCCAGTCTGCGCGCGCCCAAGAAAACTGTTTCGAGCCTCCTTAACTTGGAAGATTGCTCAGGGCGACCAGTTAATGTAAACCTCAATTCAGGTAACATCCATTACTACTGTTAACAACATACATGCAACAAGGAAATAAGTATATATTATAGAGAGATCAGGAACATTTCTCTCTCTCCCAAATCCCATTCTGACATAGTACTAGTATTGTAAGGAGAAAGTACGTGTGAATGTAGGTCACTCTTGGGACTGAAAGGGTTAAGCTTTTTTAAAAATACCTTTTTTTCGTACATTGCAGATGCAATTAGAGGAGAGGAATTAAAATGGAGTGGAAAAGAAAAGAGTGTAAGTTATATACTTAATAAACTGTTATGCGTACCATGGGGTGCATTTCTAATGATAAACAATTACCCTACGCACAGCTGGCCGACTGGGCAACTGTGACATTTGAAGGCAATTTTTCAGGCAGCATATGCAGTGACATTACTCTCTTATTAGGGGCCGTCGTGCGCTAGCGCACGTCGCCGACTTATCAAATGGAAGTTGCATTCCTTTTGCATTCCTTTCGTCGTTCATCGTTCGTCGTTCGTCGTTCGTCATTCTTCGTCGTCCCTCACTTGGACTTAGTCCTCTTGGTGTCGGGCGGCCAACAGAGTCAACTGAGAATTTTCCATCTATGATCGCAGAACCTTTCAGGGAATTTATTGCCGAACTACATTACAATTGCTGCAGACGTGTTAAATCATGTTTTTAAAGGGAATACGGTGACAGATCGTGACAGTACACAAAGGGCTAATTGCGCCAAGCATGTCACCGAAGGCCAATAAATGTTAAAAGCATTTTTACTTCTGTTTCTCAAGTAGTGGTGGTTACGAAAAATTAATGCTGGAGAGGAGTCTAGTCCCGTTGTTTTGAGTCTTGCTGCCTATGGAAGTTAAGTAAAGGTAAGCGATTAAATGTTTCTGTCGCTGTTTTTGAGGACATTTGGTTTGGTAAGGGTCAGCGTTTACAAACAGGAGGAGCTGCGGTGGTGCATGCGCAGTTGGGATCACTTTTCGTAAGATGGAGATCACATTCTGTTTACTATTTTATGGCTCTAGTTTAACCTCTTCATACCAGCTTCTGAGCTTATGTTACTTCGTTTGGAGGACGGTACATTAGTCTTCTTTAAACCCGTGGCTAGTAGACATATTGATTTGAGGTTTTATAGATGGCAAACTGCGTCGAAGAACTCCGAGGAGAAAAGGGTTTTGGATAATATGGCGGCCCCTGTCATCGAAAGGGCAGTTGTTTCCTACCACGCTATAAAGCCTAAGGGACATGCTTTCACCTACATAATCTAAAAGGTGAGTTAATATGTTTTGAATATTGTATCGTTGGTCATACTATGCACATCGATTACACGAGCTCGTGAATAATTTTGCCTTTAAAAACCCTCCATCGCCGTAAAACTCGTTCATAGGGAAACAATTCTGCTTGTCTAACTCAGAATCTACCCGCATATCCAATGCAAAATGGACAGGAATTTTACAAGAAAAGAATGTTTGTATCGGATACTGTCCAAGGGAAATAAGTAAAAATCGGGATCATGTTCAAATGTTTTAGATTTCTCCATGCCCTTTTTCTCCAAGGCAAGTTGACTGATTTTGACATCCGTCTCACCTGCCGTGGACTTGCCGTACAATGGTTGGTTTTAATGTTCATTCTTTGTCCTTGGTATAAACATTCCAAGTAAACAACAACCGCTGGCATCGGGTAAGATGTGAAGCTCAGGCTTAGTCAAGCTTTTTGTGGCATATTTATTGACATTCCTGATGATAATTTTCCTTCAGTAGCAACATTCACACATACATCCAAAAAGACTTCTTGGAATACTTAAAGTGCTATATGTATTGTTTCTATTTTTGCTGCTTTGGTCACTGACAAAAATCGGGATTCATGTCTAAAAATGGGAATAATACTCTGTTTTGAGGGTCAAATTTATTAGCATATATGTTTCCCACTTCACATTTGATGCATTTGCATGTAAAATTACTTCTCAATAAATAAAAACATATCTTGGCTACTCTGTTTGATTATTTTGAAATCTAAATTTGATGTAACATTATCATAATACTATCATTTATGACTAAATATCCACATTTATTAAAAACTGGACTAGGTATATTGGATTTCTAGCATTTTGATTGGCTCAACGGAGCTAGGCTATCAGCTCATATACCTGCTGTGACCAAATATGGTCAATGAACATTTAACAATAAAATGACAAAGTGAGCTGAAAGTTTTTTCCTCGCGAGCAACCCGGCGAGAAAAATGGACGAGGAAAATAACTTGCCAGCAAATTTAAATTAAGCAGAAATTCCAACAACGTCACCAACAAGCATCACCAACAGCGTCGTCTAATACAAGTCAAAATTGTTTGAAGAAACTGTGCAGAAATAGAAATTTAAGCATAATGCGTTGTGTTTACAATTAATTTCTTTCATCGATCGTCACGTCGATCATTGAAATTGAACAAACGGAAGGTATTATCAGAAAGAATTTCCACTTCAAAATATCAAGACAAGACATAAAATAAAACACAATGAAATGGGGCTGGAGCATTTAATAAAAACTATCACACATTCATGGCGAGTCGGTGCGAAAATCATGAAGCAGTCTAAACAAGTGCTAAACAAAATACAGCTGCAAACTACCAAGAAGGAAGGAAGGGCGAGAAATTTTTTCGGCTTTAACATGCAAAATCAGGACACTAGTTTACCTGCACTTGTTGTAGCTCTGTGTTCCAACAGGTCCAAATGCTCAGATAGAAATTGGATGCCATGTAAACGGAGTTGAATCGCTTTTCCAGTTGTTTGAATGTTGTTTTTACCATTCCGTCCGCAACCTCTAAACCGAGAACAACTGCATTTTGCGCTTTGCGTTTAACAAACTATGATGGTGAATTCTAATGTTCCTCGCTACAGTAATCTTGCTTCTGAGCTGCATAGAAAATGCCTCTTCAAGTTCAACTGTTCAAATTTGTTCTGTCTTCAGTTCGATCAAACACGCACATGATAGCTCCGTTGTGCGAACAGATTACAAACTTGTTCAGTTTCAACTCCAGCAGCTATATGGTGAAATTGTACAGCTTCAATCCGCTTTGAACGATGATTACAACAATGTTCAGGAAAAATCAAACATGTACCATATTTCAGAGCCAATAATTAGAAGATTTTTTTCCAAAACGTGTGCTACTTTGTTCACTTTCGAGCAGTTTTCTTTGATTCAGTCAGCTTTGCAAGGAAACGCTGCAACACTTCGCAAGGTTTTGGCGCCTTTTTCGTTCAGTCATGTGATCGATTCTTGTTCCGCTTAAATTTCTTTTCCTATTTTTCCCGTTCTTTCTGATTTTTTTTTAAACAGTGGTTAAGTTTTTAATAAAACAATTATTCTACTCGGACTTGCTGGATATCAAATGATTATAACCAACTCGGCGCTACGCGCCTCGTTGGTTATCTATCATTCGATATCCAGCGCGCCCTCGTAGAATAATTGTTAAAGATACTTGAGTGGTTTACTAATAAGGCAAACATAACTTCTGTCAAATAAATATGTTTTCTTTTTGTTTTGTTTTTTCTATTCAGCTTGGTCAATCCAAGCCACCATTATAAATGAATAATCAGGCCTACTGCATATGTTGCTACACCGTTTTGGGGGGAAGACTTGGCCATATAACTGTAAATTAAAGTTACTTCAATTTGTGCTACATTCAGAAGTGCCATGACTCAAACTGCATTCAACATTTTTGAATCACTCAAGCTATACTAGTGTTGTAATGCTTGATCCACAAATACTGGAGCCCCAGTCTCTGGCGCACATCTGGGAAAGAAATAAGGTCAAGTTGTGAATATCTGAATAAGAAGTGACCGCAATGAGTCCTCCATTATTACAATCAGAGTGACTTTCACAAAGAATGACCAGCTGGTTTGTAGCGTCAAAACAAAGAAGCATGGATTTGTCAGGAGGAGTAATTTATGGCGCAACGATCCTGTTGGTGAGAGCAGATTTCAGCAAGTCTGTTAGAGAGACACATTTCTGAAACTAGTCCTATGTCTTCAGTTATTGTAAGGCTAAATCTATCTGTTCTGCCTCTTGAGGAGTCAGATTAGGCTGACTTGTTGGAAGCAGGAGTCTATTATACTGCTTATTTCCCTCTCTCAGTGTGTTTGCAAAATCTGCAACACATCTGATTATATTCTGCTGTGTTGGTGTTTTCAGCCGCTTAGAAAGGAACTTCTGCGCACCAATCACTGCAATCATTGTGCAGGCATTGCTGCCTAAGGGCATCCCAAACACAGTGGATTGAGATATACAAGGGGGAAACAACCACTCATGGACATCATTATAGCAGGCTACATTTAGCTGCAGTGCAAGATGTCTACTGTTGTCCTTCTGTGGTGGTCTAATTTTGGGTGAGCAGATGCCCCCGCTGCGCAAGTTGCATTTAGCTGGCCCTGACTTTGGGCGCTTATGGCCTTTGCATGGGTGGAGACATTGCTTGCAGTGAATAACAGTATTTGTGTTGTTGGAAGGCTGCACTTGAATTTCTGCCTGCGACGGTGCGGTCTGGGAGGGAATAGATGGGGAAGGAATTGGCCGTAGATGGAGTTGTTGGAAAAGATTGTATCTTCCAGTTCAGCGCTGCGATTTCCGCATCAATGGAGACTGGATCAACAGCGCCTACATCAAGAGAGTCATCTCCATCATGATTTCTGTCTTGCTTTTGGTCATCATATGTTTATTTTTAGATTTAGGATTGAGTATTGCATTCCGGCTGTGCTGCCACACAAACAAGGCCTTATCATAGTGGTGTCTTTGGAGGCACAAGAATATGGTCCAGATTCTAACAATGGCATTGAAATATTCAGAGAAATTATTGAACTCGAAAGTTACACTGTATATAGATAGAACAAGAGGCAAGTAATTATCCAAAAGATTTAAGAGGGTTGATACTCTATATCCTTGAAGGCACTAAATTTCTCTCTAACAGATCGATTCTCTGATATAGAGCCATCCCCCATAGACTACCTCCAAAATTAGGCTTATACGCCAAGGCTTGGGGTTCTTTGCAAGTTTGCTCTTTGGAAACAGTTTAGTGTAGATGATTTCAAAAGGTCTCTAAATTCGTCAAATAGTGTTTCCTAGCCATTGAGTGAAATGTGGAGAGGTCCAATACATGGTATTAAAGAAAGAATAGCAGGCTGATCAGAGTTGACAGTTGCATTCTCTTTTTCAAGTCCAGAGTGATAGGACAGAGTGTAGCTGTGGTCTGAGTGAGCTGCTGCTGAAGTGGACTGTGGTTGAGATTGTGGTGCAGAGGATGTCTCAGTATATTTGTAGTATTTTTGTCGAGTTTCATAGATGACTTGTCTGGAGTAGAATTGTGCAGGCCAGTCACCAGGTTGAGGAAGAAGGAAGTGCTACAGGTATTCTAAAAGATTTGTACTGAGCACAATGTCAAATGCCGCATCAAAGTCATCCTTGCTTTTGAGAGTTAACTCTACAAAATCCACCAAGTGGACATCATGCATTTGACGCATGGTCCTGACGGAGTCGCGTTGACAGTACTGATGTGATGACAAGCGATGCAGACCTGGATCCAACTAGGCATTAAAGAAGAGTAAGACTGAGAAAGTTTGTGCATTGCTGCAGGGCCAGAGATAGAGTTAACAACAGATGCGATATCCAAAGCTTTGAGAGAGTGATACATAGTTGCAGGACAGGCTGGTATGGCAGGGATGTGCCTGAATAACTCAATAAGAATTAATAGTACACATAGATTTAGGATTACAAGATTGACTAGTTGTGGGTCTTCTAATATTGTGGATAGCGGTATAATCATCTATAATAAGTACAATTTGACATTTCTGAGAAATTGCTTCTGTGACAAGAACATTAAGTCTTTTTAAAGATCTTTGATCTAGTTCATTGTAGATTCTGTTAACAGTGTGACTGCAGCATGAGGATCCCATGACATGTTGTATCTCAATCCCGCCCTGATTCAAGTTTGACTGTTTTAAAAAAGTGCGTGATCCGTCTGGAGCCAGCTGCAAACTTGACTCCGGCCATAACATAGCTTATATATAATTGCTACAGCCCGTTTTATGTTCGCCTGTATTCGCTCTTCGGAGTGCCTGCTATCGGTCATGGATGCCAGAGTAGTAGAAAATATAGTTGGTGCCCCAGCATCAGCACACAGCTCTTGGAATTCGTCAGGGTCGTAGATTGGGCGCTTCCCTGCTATGGCAAACCGTTTGTACATTTCGGCTTTTAGTGATCTCAGCTCCTCCTTCAGATCACATTCTAGAAAGATAAAAGATAGGGCCATTTCAGTACATCGTTATTTGTAAAAGGGAACCGAAAGAAGCAGACGTAATTTAACCATCTGCACTCTTAAGTGTAGAAAGCTGTGCCATGTGCTCGGAAACTTCCTCGAATAGCCCGGGTAGTAGCAGGGTGTGGCCATCTGGGGCACGGAGTACCTCTTCAAAACAGGTGTCTTCGACGCGCCATTTTAGCTGTCCAAATGCCGTTTCGGGAGGATTATCAGTTTGCATAGAGACGGTAGAGAGAGTTTTCTTGGGTGCTTGTCTTACAGGTCGAGCCCGTTTCTGCGGTCGTCCTCTCGAGAGCTTGCGACTTCCTACCAACTGTCAATAAGAAATATATATATTTTTTTATTTCCCCTGGGATACTTTGCAATAGTACTTACAAAATGTTTCATTATATAGGTTTTATAGAAATAAACATGAGTACTTACGTGTTCAAATGTTTCTCCAGTCTTCTTATGTTTACTTATCGCAGCCCTACAGGTGCTGCAATCCGGCTGTCTCGGACCACGACCCACGTTCGATCCAAAGCATTGTTTTATATTTGCTAGAAAACTGTGCGCGGCCGAGTTTGCACGCGAGGCTTTGATTCGAAGCGTATTTTGCATATAGCGCATATTACTGCAGCATTTTTCCGCTCTGGACACAGGCGTCCCAAACTCACGATTCGAGAAATCGATCGAATAAATGATTTATGTAAGCGTATGAATGATTTATGTAAGCGTATGAGTGATTTATGTAAGCGTATCGAGTGGGACGTGACTACTTGAAGTGCGCGGTGTTGTGTTACAATTTAGACCATTGGAAATTTGAGCGCTCTATAAGACTTTTTATGGAGTTTAAAATAATGTGGAATAATAGCGCTCGACGAAATAAAATTTTACCTTCTTTTCAATAAAATAAAGAAAATGTACTTACCTTTCTTGATTTCTGTTGTCCTTTTGGGTTATTTCATCGTTTTTGGGGGGTTTTGGGGTTTTTGTCGTAGCCTTCATAAGACGAAGTCAAGGCTGGACAGAGCTACTTCGAACGAGCCGTGCCGCGAGGCCGTTTTCTCGCCAAAATTCGAATCCGCGGCTTGATTTTCCCTTCCGACGTAAAGAAGGAAAGTTCATTTTTCTCCTCGTCTGGTCAGCTTGGATAAAACTTCATCCTTTCCGCTCCAATTCGAACGATTTATGCATCACTACTGGAGCTTTCAGCTTTCCTGAGCACCTTGTTCCCGTCTTTTCGACTACGGCACAGTTGGAAATCAAACTTTGCGACCTCTCCAGCGTGACAACTGCGACTGACTGGACGGGTGCACAGTCAAAATTTCCCATTAAAAATCTTACTCTTTCCCGACGACCCCACGGGAGCATTTTGACGCCCCTTTGTAATGTAAGATCAATCGCGTGACAGATAAAGCGAAAACAAGAAAATCGAATTCAAAAACCGTTTCTTTGCGCTCGGCATGTAATTCCTTTATGCGTGATGCTTTCGAAGATGAAGAGATTAGCTGATATGGATTGCACCATAGCTTCTGGTACGGGACGAAGCTGTAGAAACTCCCCAACCAAGATAATTTGTTTTCCGCCGAATGGCTTGGTTTTGTCCCCTTTTTCGCTGAGACGGTGGTGAATACAATTTTACAATTTCATTTACAATTTCTAGCATCCGTTGACTGGACATGCTGGCTTCGTCCCAGATCAATACATCGCTTTCTGGCACTCGTTTGACGACGACACTGTTGTTGGTAGACCTCTCGACAAGCTGCTTCCAAGGCAGATCAGCTACGCCAAGACTGTAGTGGGAATGCATGGTAGATGCTTTTCCAGGTTCATACACAGAACACGCAGTTCCGCTTGAACATACCACTGCCACCTTCAAACCAACAGCATTAAGATTTGATATGATCTCTTCAACCACGGTCGACTTTCCAGTTCCAGCCTGCCCAGTAATTAGTAAGTCATGGCCTCTAGAAGCCACACTCACAATCTGTGCTTGACCCGGTGTTAAAACGCTCATTGTAGTGTTGACCCTTACATTTTTCGACTACCACTGACAACCATTAAATAGAAATTAAAGACAAAATTTTCCCTGATCCGAAGTTTGTGTTCTGATTGCTACGAAATGTTTGAGTTTTAGTTTGCACCTAAATTTTTCTCACCTCTAACTGATGTAACCCGTTCTGATAACAATAGAGCTTTATGATTACCATCGTAAAACGGCAAGTCGAAATACCAAAACAATTAACCATTTCCGGGAAGTTCCTGCGAAAAACTTCATTAAAAAGTAGCAATTTCTATTTTGGATGCTTAAAATGATAACAAACTAAGGATTACCAATCGCACTTGCGGCAAAAATGGCAATATACCGACGCATTTTCCAAATAGAAAAAAGACAAATGATGACAATTAATGTCGATATAAAGTGAGATACTGTATGTCCATCGCAGAGTAATTACAAACACGGTGCAAAGAAACGGATATGAGTTCCCGAGACGATTTTTCTCACCTTTAATTGATGTAAGCCGTTCAGATAATAATAAATCGCAAACAACGAGGCTTTAGAATAGTCAGCTTACCATCAACCCGGGCATTTACCGGGACTTCCTGTGAAAACTGCTCAAAAAAGCAATTTCTAACGTTAATGCACAAAATGACAACGAGCCAGCAACAAAAACCTTCGAGCTAGCATCAATAATTACAACAGGCCGACGCATTTAGCAAATAAAACATGAAAAAGCATGACAATGACAACTAATGTCCATTTAAGGTGTTTCGATACAGTTTTTTTGGGACCATACCTCACTTTTTGAATCGGCTCTTAGACAGTCTTCTCCTTGTCAGATCAACGTGAAATTTGCAATACTTGTTGGTTTTGGATTGAACTTTAGCGTGGTTTACATTTTGTAAAAATCGATATTTCCATGACAACGATAAACAAAAATCCTCGAAAACAGTAAAATTGAAATTTTGCACGATCCAGCTTTCGCTTCGAAAAGAGAATGCCAGCGTCTTAAACTGTGGCGTATGGCAAACAAAATATATAAGAACAAACCAAGTCTGTATGTTTGTCTTGAAGTAAATCACAAAAACATTTTCAACCTTATTTTTTGCCCAGTAATAGTAAATGCACTGAAAAATAATCAACGCTTTGATGAAACGGCTAGCAAATACTGTTAAAATGTGTCTTTTACTTACTATTTTACGCCTAGAAAGTTTTGTTGAAACTGGTGTTCGCGATCTCTAGAACAACTTGTTTTTCTAAGATCATTCGCGTAATAATTTTGTGGTAATTTTTTATTTTGAGCGCTTTTGCGAAAATCTTAAGAACGGCTCGATAGATTTTTTTTAAACATTGAACATGCGTGCTTGACGATGTGACCAATTTTAGTTTTGAGTCTTATTAACATTGATTCACTGGAACACTTTTAGATTTAAAGTTAAAGAGGATGTATGAACCGACGGAGAAGGTTGCGTTACAAATTCACAGTTGGCAAGTAGATGCTAATATATTCAAAGTAATGCGTTATTCATTGCTTCGTGATTTTTATCTGGTTTCTTTGTTCTTTGTTGCACTGTAGATTACAACGAAAAGTAAAAATCACGGAGGAATGCATTGCGCATTACTTTGAATATATTAGCATTTACTTGCCAACTGTTTATATGTAACGCAAGCCTTTCCGTCGGTTCATACATCCTCTTTAACGTTAAATCTAAAAGTGTTCCAGTGAATCAATGTTAATAAGACTCAAAACTAAAATTGGTCACATCGTCAAGCACGCATGTTTAATGTTTTAAAAAAATCTATCGAGCCGTTCTTATGATTTTCGCAAAAGCGCTCAAATTAAAAAATTACCACAAAATTTTTATGCGAATGATCTTAGAAAAACAAGTCGTTCTCGAGATCGCGAGCACCAGTTTCAACAAATCTTTCTAGACGTAAAATAGTAAGTAAAAGACACATTTTAACAGTATTTACTAGCCGTTTCATCAAAGCGTTGATTATTTTTCAGTGCATTTACTATTACTAGGCAAAAACTAAGGTTGAAAATGTTTTTGTGATTTACTTCAAAACAAACATACAGACTTGGTTTGTTCTTATATATTTTGTTTGCCATACGCCACAGTTTAAGACGCTGGCATTCTCTTTTCGAAGCGAAAGCTGGATCGTGCAAAATTTCAATTTTACTGTTTTCGAGGATTTTTGTTTATCGTTGTCATGGAAATATCGATTTTTACAAAATGTAAACCACGCTAAAGTTCAATCCAAAACCAACAAGTATTGCAAATTTCACGTTGATCTGACAAGGAGAAGACTGTCTAAGAGCCGATTCAAAAAGTGAGGTATGGTCCTAAAAAAACTGTATCGAAACACCTTAAACAGGAAATAATGTATATCCATTGCATGAAGAGTAGATTACAAACAATTTCCGAGCGCAAAGAAACGGTTTTTGAATTCGATTTTCTTGTTTTCGCTTTATCTGTCACGCGATTGGTCTTACATCAAAGGGGCGTCAAAATGCTTCCGTGGGGTCGTCGGGAAAGAGTAAGATTTTTAATGGGAAATTTTGACTATGCACTCGTCCGGTCAGTCGCAGTTGTCACGCTGGAGCGGTCGCAAAGCTTGATTTCCAACTGTGCCGTAGTCGAAAAGACGGGAACAAGGTGCTCAGGAAAGCTGAAAGCTCCAGTAGTGATGCATAAATCGTTCGAATTGGAGGGGAAAGGATGAAGTTTTATCCAAGCTGACCAGACGAGGAGAAAAATGAACTTTCCTTCTTTACGTCGGAAGGGAAAATCAAGCCGCGGATTCGAATTTTGGCGAGAAAACGGCCTCGCGGCACGGCTCGTTCGAAGTAGCTCTGTCCAGCCTTGACTTCGTCTTATGAAGGCTACGACAAAAACCTCAAAACCCCCCAAAACGATGAAATAGCCCAAAAGGACAACAGAAATCAAGAAAGGTGAGTACATTTTCTTTATTTTATTGAAAAGAAGGTAAAATTTTATTTCGTCGAGCGCTATTATTCCACATTATTTTAAACTCCATACAAAGTCTTATAGAGCGCTCAAATTTCCAACGGCCTAAATTGTAACACAACACCGCGCACTTCAAGTAGTCACGTCCCACTCGATACGCTTACATAAATCACTCATACGCTTACATAAATCATTTATTCGATCGATTTCTCGAATCGTGAGTTTGGGACGCCTGTGCTCTGGACAAATTCGAGCGCAAGGAGACAGGCGGTCAGCGCATGGCAACAACAGCATCTCCTCCTGTTTGCGTTTACACAGGCTAGTGAAAACTTGGGAATTGTCAGTGATGGTCTGCATTCATGTATAGGAATAGTTTCATGTCTCCACTATTTCCTTTAACATGACCTTTACTGAAGATGTTTGTATTTGAATTTTCCATCTGTGATCACAGGAAACTTCAGGGAATGTATTGGCGAAGTACATTACAATTGCTGCAGACGTGTTAAATTGTGTTTTTAAAGGGAATACTCTAATGTATACTTGTTTTAATTCGCGTTGCATCCTCGGTCTCCAGTGTGTGACCTTAGCACTTACAATTCGCAACTAACTTGGTACTGATAACATAAGAGATATAAAGGAAATATAATCGGAATCACGTGAGAGAACTGCGAACACTATAAATACGCCACATCGGCTGATCGATCGGACGTCCATAAGCACGCATCGTGAACAGTCATCTGTCACCGGCAATACGTTTACATACATTTAATTCCTTACATACCAGAAGTGCAAATTGTCCATAACAGGTCACTGGAAACCAAGAACTACTTAAGTTTTGTTTTCCTTAGGAAAAAGGGGGCGAGGGGATTGGGGAGAGACTATCGGCCGCCTGTAAATTCTTCAGAATTTCTTGTTTTATGTCTCATATACATACCAACAAGTCAGAAAGAGGTTTGTTTATGACCCTCCAATTAATTTCTCTAACGCACACGTTTCATCGTGGTGAAAAGAAAACAGTCAGTGGCGATGACTACACGAGGCAACTTTACCCATGTAAATATGAGGTTTCCCTGAAAGTTGTGTTTCCCCTTGTAATCGAATTAACCTCGGGAAAATTTACAAAGATAAGTTTTCATGGTGAATTAAGTATTGAGAACAATGAAAAATGCCCCGAGCAAAGGCCTGTGTGGATTAAAGGGCCATTCGGTTTCCACGGGTAAAATAATAATAATAATAATAATAATAATAATAATAATAATAATAATAATAATAATATTTCGGCTTTAGGAGCACTTAACAGAGTCTCAGTGCTCTTACAATTATGCAGATAAAGAAATCAACTAATACTAAAACTAATTACAATAAAAATATATAAAACTACCAATAAGAAGTCGAGTTGCGCACACTGCACGTGCAGTGCGTGAACAGCTAGTTGACCTAATTCACATGCATGCACCGTCCTCGTGTAAAAGGTTGACGATGGCTTCCTCTCGAACAACGCTGCGAATACTTTACGTTTTAAGGGAAACTGAGGTTTACACTTCTCAGGAAATGTAACTAGCCAAGGATTTGGAAATGGTTTCTTCGTCTTCTTATGTGGTTCGTAAAGAAAAAAACATTACGTATTAAAGAACTAAGCGTCACTTTAACAGTAAGAAAAAATCATAAAAACTAGCGGAATAATACACAATAATCTTTCAATCGTCCTTTTTCTCTCCTGCCATAGTTACCAAACTAGAAATATTCCCTGGGCACATGTAACCTTAATTACCCAAGTAAACAAAAACCCAGATATCTAACCGGGAAAATTGTAATGGGGAAATCATGTTTACCTAGGGTGATGTAACCACGGCTAGTGTTGGTCACGGCATATATTTGCGGCCTACATGACTATAAAAATATAAGTTGTTTATTTGACTCGATTTAGTACGTTGTGATTTAAGAGCTGAGAAGACAGGACCTGAAAGCTGAGTGACCTTTTTTGCACCACTGATCAAGTGTTTCGTCCTATAAGCGCGCGCAAAACTCAAAGTATAAAGCAGTGAGCCGATCAGATGGCGCGCTTGCTCGTTTCAGAGAGCCTTTATTGACAGGAGTTTTCAGTGAAAAATTTAAGAAACCAATCTGGCATTTTCTGTTTCGAATCAATTTTGTAGTCATTTAACTTCGCTGGCGATGTGTAGCGGCAGTTCTCTTGACTAATTAGGAAACTGTAAAATATTACTTTGTTTGACGTTTGGGACAATTTTTCTTTTTCTACAGCTAAGAAAACGTAATCGTATGAAAATGGTCATATTCCGAGTTCCTGATGTCCTCTTCTCCGAGGCAAGTTTTGGTCTCTTGAAGATGCTGTCGCCGTTTTTTCACTAACACTAACACTATCGTCATGAAAAAAATTGGAATAACTCTTCTCGATGGTCGTTAAGAACAGATAATATTTTTAATCTACAGGGAGGCAACTTTTGATTTCTTTTCAGACGCCATCTTGAACTCTACGGACTAAAAAGTTGCGCAGGATAGCGCGGGATCTTTCGGGAAAGTTACCCGGTACAATATTTAGTAACAATTGGACCGGCAATAGAGCAATAATTGTTTGGTTGGTTTTTAATAACTATCCAACATTAGGTTTATTCTACGTTTTCCTATTTACGCCACACCATTGTACTGTTATAGTTATGAACGTGTCCTACTTTCATTCAATTGAGATTGCTATATCAAATCAAATCAAATCAAAAGACTTTATTTCACGAGGGTAGCACGTGACAGTGGTGAACACTGATGACCCTGTGGGCCCTCTATATCTATATATCGATTTGGAGACGTATACTAAAGATGATTAATTCGAGACTCGTGTATTCAATTACAATCATTCAAAACTTCTCCACTGCAGTTTATTTCATTGTCACTAATTCCGTTTCCTGTGAGAACTAACTGGTTTACAGTTTTTCCAACCTACGGCTTTCTTGCTCAAAACCTCGGACGATACAGCCCCTCTCTACGTTTGAATGATCGTTTTCCTGCTGCCTTTGTGGTGGGTGTTGTAGTGCTAACTGTGGTGACTGTAGTTGTGGATGCTGTAGTCACCGGTGTAGCGGTGGTCGACAGAGGTTCGGGTTGACAGGAGGACGGATTAACGTACGCTCCCTTCTCTCTTTCTTCCTCGTCATACAAATCTGACCAAGACACGAGGTTACCGAAACCTTCGTTGCATTTTCCTGCAAAGGATTCAATTTCTTGACTTGAGAGGACGCGATCCCACAAATTGACTTGAGTCATGAGGTATTTTGGCCAGCCGGGAGTTGGGATTGCTACACCAAGCCGACATTCCTTTCGCTCTCCCAAGAGATTGTTAGAATTTCCAGATGCAACTCTCTTTCCATCAAGGTACACAGACCAGACAGTTGTCTCGCTTGACAGCGAGACACACACTTGATGCCACTTTTGATCCTTCAGTACATTTACGTCTAGGCTGCAAATAGAAAAAAGACGATAGAGTCTATGGTCTGCATTTCACTGAAATGTTTCTTTGCATTTCATCCTCAATTGACAACTGGGTAGATTCCGTGAGTCAATGTTGGAGCTTATTTACTGGAAATCCAGCCATACGTAATGTCTAGTAAACCCATTAATTTTCCCCACAAAAACGTTTTCTCCCAGCTTGGATGAAAACGACATGTGTACCAAAAATTTGTTTCAGTCTGGATATATTTTGCGTTGTAACTGATTCAGCCGTGCTCTTCTTCATTCACGTCGGCATGGTGGACATTGGCCTGTCAATTTTGATACAACTTCGCGACTGCCACTAAAATTTCCTTGTGCCCGTGTTCGTCCACAAAAATTTGTGGCAACATAATGTTCTAATTTCCGCTCCTAGCGATCCATTAGTTTGTTTCCCTTCACTTCGAGGAAGACGCATGTCTCGGGGCGTAGGTTATCAAGGCGAAACACATTTGTGCATATGAATGGCTATTGTCCTGATTGCCTACCCACATTCACCTGGGATGTCTGAACGCTGGAGTTAAGCTAACACAACTTAACTCGGAGTCCCTATGAAATTGAGCATGTATGGGGGTGGGTGAGGCGGGGCTGGGTAGTGGGGGAGGCGGAGGGGTGGGGGAAGTGGGGGGTGGGGGTGGAATCTCTCATCCACTTTGTTTCTGTTGAACGTGATGATTATAATCGACCTTACCAAATTTCGAAACAACCACTTAATCGTATTTCCTAAACAGCCAACCAACTGCCAGAAGACCAGATTTTATCCTGTCACGCTCCTTGTCTTCTCCCTGTATCTCTTCAGCACTGTTTTAATTTTGTGGTCGTGTAGCACGTCCTAAGCACCTCATGCAATCCCAAGTCTTTCCTAAGTTCTCAACGAAAGTTTTATGTAAATGATATCAAAACCGTTCAACTATTTTGCATCGGTGAAATGTTCTGACATTTCCCGAGCTTCTTCGAAAGAAATTAAGGTAAAATAAAGACCAATAAAAATGTACCTTGGCTATAAAAATCGCGCAACTTTTCATTTGTCACCTTTGGACACTGAAATTGTACATATTTTGAGATACTTTTTAACTCAATGATTGTGAGAGTTTCTCCGGTGAGTGCAAAACCAACGTGTTGTCAATTTCACTATTCAAATTAAAGCTGCCGAAACAACATGTCAAGGAAGGTATGTACTTTTTTGAAATTGTAATGTTTTTTTTTTAAGAATTTGGCCTGATTATAATTATCCTATCACTTTTAACTGAGCATTAGTTATACGATTTACCTCTGTTCGACTGTGGTCATTCCCGGCTTCGAATAGTAGAATTCCAAGGAAAGGTCGTCACCAGCTGTCATCAAAGTAAGGCGTAACCGATATCCAAGATCTATCTGTATTAGATTTACTTGTGGCCTGTTTTCTGCTTGCGGTGCATCTAGGAGCTTTACCCACATGCAAGAACTGAGTTCTTTTCCGACAAAGATCTTTCTTTTCCAGTAGAACCAATGAAAATCTGCCTTTAGGTCATAAGACGCTGCAAACACAGACATAACACTCCTAGGAGTTAAAAACATGGCTGTACTAACCAAAATGGCAGACTTTCCATTGAAGGCACAAAAAAAAAACACGAAGCAACTTGCAACTGACAATGAACTTTACTCTACATTCTTACTTCTGTGCTCAATAGTTCCTGAGGATGGCACCTTGCCTTGGTCTAATTTGGTCGATACATAATGGTGACGTCAGAAAATTGTATATATTAGGACGTGGCTGCAATCAAATTCAACTTTTTTTTTTCCTAAGAAGCCAGATGTTGAACTAAATAATATACTCTTCATGCCCTGTTGGTGAGAAGTGAAGTTTCCGATACAACGCTTTTGTCAAAAGTGTTAAAAGAAATACAAAACGAAACCGAATTATAGCAGGAGATATAACAGGTGCATTTTACACGCTGAAGCCATAGATGTATATATATATATATATATATATATATAGTTTAATCTCACGGGGAATTACTAGGCTGTCTATTAAATCTGAGTATCTTCCCTTACCAACACACTCCTTGTTTGTGTTCATTATGAATTCTGCGGGGCATTCAGCGACACATTTTGGTTCAGTGCCCAACATCTTAGCAACTCGACATTCGTGGCATTGTGTGGAATCGTACGGTGCTTTGCAACCTACAAAGTGCAATACAAAATCAAAATCTGTTGTGGGATGGCTATCCCTTAGAGAGCAAAACGCAAAACGGTTGTTAGTCGCTTTGAAATATTTATAACATAACAAATGTTCACCAACAGCTTTACGACATTGTAGACATAAGCAGGGAACAATTGTTGAACTGAAGAGATAAGCAACACAAATTTGTAGTAAATTGTACTCTTTTAAAAAAGGGGGGGGGGGGGGGGGGACGAGGGAATGAATTTGTAAAAGAAAAGGAGGTGGCTTAAAAATAGAACTGCAACCATGCACACTTCAACAGCGTACCTGGTACTTGGGGGCAACATTTTTTTCGGAGGTACCTAAACCAGGTGACAGTCCCAGCACTTAACAGCAATGCAACAAGTGTAGGTTCGAGTGACTACTATGGATGAATAAATTACAAAAATTGAGAACTGACAATACATACCGGCTACAGGGTTACAGTATTGGTGGCAATTCTTTGCACACATATTTTCGATGGCGTCTTCCACAGTATCTCCCTTGCACTGGACTTTGGTCTGATTGTGTGACACAATGTGAGCATCCATGATGTTTACTGGCACGTCCTTGTTCCCAAAGGCATAGAATCGGATGTCGAAGTTCCTGCTATTATCAATCATGTTGAGGTATACGTTCCCGCCATCCTTAGTGGCTTGGTTCTTACCGTACTCGATCAACGTGTGTTCACCGGTGATGGTGACGCAAACAAAATAGGACTCGTAAAGAAGGTCTTTTCCAAGGGCCACAGCGTCAACAGTTTCTATTGTAGGTGAGTTTCTTGTGGCGGCTAAACCCTAGATCGAACAGATAACTAGGTAGACGATATATGGTGACATTTTACTTGTGAACACCTCACTCTACAACTGGGAGATGCAACTGCAGTTAACCTTAAGGTACATTGTTGCTACTAGTGTCTTTTAGATTTTCTCATGTTACAGCAGTTTACTCTAACACGCGCCCTTCAAGGAATTTTCCCCAACGGCCAAATGTGTTTTTGGTGGATGTCAATCATCTGTTTCTATGACTATTCAAGAACGCTCCCTGAACGAAAAACAATTTGGCAGTAAATTTAGCGCCGAGTGAATTAATGAAAAAATCTTGTGGGAAGTTTTATCCATGCTTTGACGATTTTGTGTATTTCTAACCACTGGTCTTGTTGAACGATATGACGTCACGGAGAAGCGGCCGAGGTGCTAAGTGCGATTCAAAATGGCGGCACACAGTGTTGAATTTTGGTCCTCTTTGGAGAGGCATTTCAGTGGGATCGGGTGCACACTAAGTAACTCAACTTAAGGCCGATTTACACTACCGAAAATCTTTGGCACGGCTCGGATAAAAATGGTACGCGTACCAAAAAAAGTGGTTCGGCTCGGATAAATTTTGCAGTGTTAATGACTTTCCCCGTGCCAAATTTTACCCGTGCTCGGACCGTCTGAAAAGGTAGTCCGAGCACGGAAAAAATTGGTACGCGTACTGAAAAAACCGGCCCGGCTCGAATAAAATCTGCAGTGTAAACGATTACCTGAGCCGAACCAATTTTTTTCTCAACGATTATCGCGTCTTTATTCCTATGGTCAGCTCCATTTTCTCAAGCTTATGCACAATTTTAACTCAAGACAACATGGAAGTGACAAAGTGAGAGTTCTCAGGAAAATCCTGTGTTCTTTTTCTTTTAATGGTTTTCTCAAAGTAATGAAACTGAGAAATTAGCCGAGGAAAATTAAGTACATGCGAGTATTGCCGCCTTTGTTATAAACAGGCTGCATCTTCACTTCTTTTTCCTAGGAAGTAGTTGACATGTCTCTTTTATTTTATCGCGAGATGCCTTGACTTGACTTGAGATAAGATGGAAAGCCCGCCATCTTTGAATGAAAGCGTCCGCATGCGTATTAGGTAAAATTTAAGAACGGTGGCCGAAAACGTGAGCTGGGTACCCGTACCAAAACGTTATTTTACAGTGTTTAACACGGTAGAAATAGGATGTGTAAACGGGGTTACCGTGCTAAATTTTTTGGTACGCGTGCCATTTTTATCCGAGCCGTGCCAGAAGTTTTTGGTAGTGTAAATCGGCCTTTAGTGTTATCTTTTTATTGGCGATTTCAAAAAATACACCATTTCTAGAGTGACCTTCTCCTTCAACGAAAGCGGACTTCGGAAGCAAATTCGTATAAAACTGACCTTTATTCCATTCGAAGAAGTGCTTAAATCCACTGAATTACTTCTCAGAGTTCGCGGTCGATCAGCAAACGTCCGATTCCCGCCTTTCAAAAATTTTCGCTGTCAGACTATCACAAATAAACTCTTCTCTTTGCTTCGCAGTTGGTTTCTGAGAAGTTCAGTCAATTAAAAGTCAAAATTTACAGGTTACCGGTTGTGTTCTCAATGAATATTTCCAGAATTGCTGTAGTTCTGTCACAAAAAGGTTAGGAACCGGAGATTCGCAAAATCAGTTCTTGGCACTCGAAAATCAGTTCACGGCACTCGGCAATCACAGCGGCACCAGACAGGATTGCGTTATATGTACTGCGACAATCAGCAAAAGCCAATCAGCGCGCGAGAATTCAAAAAAATTGTCAAGAGACAGATGATTGACATCCACCAAAACCACATTTGGCCGTTGGGAAAAATTCCTTTAAGGGCGTGTGTTAGAGTAAATCGCTGTAATGGACGTAAAAACTTGAATTGTTGAAGTTTGAAGGAGCTAAGTCAAGGTATTTGCCACTTTGTAGGGTGAAACCTTGAAATATCAGGTAGGCGTTACTGAAAAATAATCTTAACATTGTTCCCATCGCGGATGCAAATACAGTAAAACGTCATTAACACTTTAATTAATACCTATACGTTTAACAGACGTTTGGAGCTACAATGTGGCGAAAACATATCGAACTAAACAACAACAGCAATCCTGTGCCTAGTTGCCCTGTTCACGCTGCTCGTACCTTAAAAATGACAACCTTTTGGGGGGAAATTTCCACAACATAACGGGCACTTGGGTTCGTTGGAGATGCACTGAACACCACATAAATCGTCCCGCTTGAAGCTGCAGTAAAGTGGAGGCATTTTCCTTGCATATCTTCGAGGTCCAGACGCAAAATATTGGACCATTCGGCGTGGCATGGTACCTCTGCGGTGGGTGCTGTGGTGGGTGGTTTGGTAGTGGGTTCTTGGTTTCTCTTGCTAAGAGATGCTCTGCTGACAGATTCCACCCGGGCTAATGATTTTCCTTTCAAGTCAGTGGATAAAGCAGGAAACACCTTCCTTGCGAACGAGTAATCTTGCTCGTCCAGAAACAAGCTGCCTTCCTTTTCATTATAGGATAACTTCAGTCCTAAAATGGTCATTTTGTGATTTCGAAGATCGCTGTTTGCACCAGTAAAACCGCTGTATAGATGGAATGTGTTATCGTCGTCACTTGTGTACCACTTGCCGCTCCTGTGATAAAGAAACCTTCTTTTAAAGGAAATTTATTTAGGGAATCAATGCTGGCTAACTAAATTAATCACATAACTTTTCAATTTTCCTGCCCGTATTCGACAAAGCCTCTGATAAATCTGTATGGGCTGTTTTAATTTTGACCTGTGAAAAGCTAACATAGTCACCAACCATCCCATTACGAGATGTTTTTATAATTAATTTTACTGCATGGTACAGAGAACTGTTCCTTTTCTACAGGGCATTAGGATTCATAGTCTGCCATAAATGATTAGCTAGATAAAAATAAAGGTATCAGGGAAGAGACATAGAACAAGAGTGGATTTTAATCCCCTTAGTTCTCTTTTGCTGATACCAAAGGTGGAATCGATATGTCTATCCCGTTATTTCTTTCAAAAATTCCACAATTCTGTATTCCCCTATGTCATATTCGTTATTTCCCCTTCATGCAGAATTTCAGTTTTCTCTTTAGGGCAACATTGGCTGCTCAGATGAACTTAGCTATCACAGCTGTGGGAATTCGAAAACATAAAGTTCCTTTTCGGACTCACGTCAGTTTACCTGTACCGAACGTATCGTTTCATGTTTTTTGCAATATTAAGTGCCTGGTGTAATGGATTTATCAAGTCTTCCAACATGTCAAACGTCACTTGAAAGGTGGAGTCACCGTTGATAAGATCCACCCATCTGGGGGTCACATGCTGATCCATCCACATGTCCCTGGCTGTGGTGGGTGTGGTAGTGGGTGTCGTCGTGGGTGTGGTCATTTTCTCTGGTGGACATTTCTCAAGGCGAAAATCAGACAAAGAAACGGGACCCTGAAAAGAATTTAAAAGAACAGAATAAAAGGAATATTCACCCTTTCCCCAGCGGAAAAAAACAGAGGTTTAATGGGGACGGGGTGGAACGATTCATCCAGTCCAAGCGTAAAAAGGTTGCAATGCCTGCATTAAAGGCCCTAAACTGTATCACAAGACAGAACCCGACTAACAAATCCGGTACGTGGTTTCCCTCTGTCCCTGAATGAGTGGAGAGAGAAAGCACTCCCCGAATAGCGAGGTGGATTCTGTACTAAAACAACAGCAAAATCAACTTTCCCAGAATATTTAGGTTAACTTCATTGGCAAATATTTACACCACCACGCCGTTTTAGTATTAGAACACCATTATGGATATGTAAACTCAAGGTGTGCAGTAAACAGACAAGAGACACAACTTGAATTTTTTTTTCCTTTCTACGCAGTAAAAAACGCTTTTTATGATTAAGTATATCACCTTTGAAAATGAAATTAAAATTCAGTTAATTGGGCCTTTTTATACTTTGCAGAGTAGGAGTAGCGGTTTCGGAGGTCAAAAATTTACTTCCAAGTAAACTTAAGCTGAAGAGCAGTTCCTGCTTAAAAATGAGGAAATTTGTTAACGAGGAAAAGAACACAGCGGACCAGCAATACCTCTTCCATGTATATTTCAATTGCTCTTTTCAAGCTTGTCCTTTTCTCCATTATCGCTGTTTCCAAACTTTGACGGCTGTTGTATTCGCAATAAACTTTGTTCTTTGTTCCTTTAACGGGGTAAGTGTAATAGAACATACGTCCATCTCCTTCTGTTTCCATTTGCGCTGCTTTGCCCTCGCAGCCCCAGGTGATCTAGAGTTAGCAAATAAAGCGAACGTTTTTTTTTTAATCCACTGCTATATTTCGATAAAGTCTCAAATTAGAATTTTAAAAATATAAATACGTTATGTCGTGAGCTCGTGAAGACACTGCTTGGACCGTAAACAGAAACGATATACGTTTTTGTCTCGTCTCTTACATTATAAAGAAGTCTTTTTTGGACTAATCAAACAGAACTCGAATAACTTAGCATGCAATGTGAAACAGCGATTTTATTTCCTTTAATAGGTTTCAAGATTCAGGGTAAGAACACAAGAGCGAAAGGTAGCATGGGTTGTCTAAAACTTGCTAGTGCTACTGGCGAGGACCTGGTGGTTTAATGCAAGAACGAATTTTAAAATCAGAACATGTCACGTTATTGTCTTTTTCACGTGCCACAACATTATTTAAGAGAGCTATAATTCACTAAACATTGAGTGATTCAAGAGACACCGTGTAAACAGACTTTTATAGATTTTACCAGTAGCATGGAAACAAGAACAAACCTTCTCGTTAGGGAACAAGTCATTTGCCCTGAAATTCAGCAAGTCGGCAACTGAACCCATCTGAAATCTATAAGGCTTTGGGTATCGAGGAATCGACTGCAGCCATTCCTTAAATTCCGTCTTAAATGTTGGCGCGTAAACATCAGAGAGAATGGACGCAATTTCCTGACTGCCTCCTTTGGCTTCGATCTCTGTGGATGTTGTCTTGGTCTGTTGTCTGTAAGACATGCCTCCCTTTTTCTCGTACTTAGCACCGACGCTTGCGAACAGGCTCTTGTATTCGAATTCCATTTTCTCTGAAAACTCCGTCTTCGATCCTGCTTCTTTTGCATCCATTCTCTTTCGTAATTCGAGTTGTCCACCAAACCTTGCTGACTTAATAAAATGGGTTCCCCATCTTTGTATGAAATTTTCTGTTTTGTAAAAAAAAAAGTAAGTTTTGTCATAACAAGTAAATGCAAACAATTATGACATTTAGTAAAGAACTGACTCTCTATAATCAGACACGATTAATCCTTTTTTAAATCACTTTTAACGCCGGGAGTCAAACAGCAGAACGATACTGAAATCCAGGCTTGTATAAACGCAACTGAAAATTGAACTCTTTTAAAGAAATATACACAGTTTTCAGCTTTTTTGGAACGGTATTATTAACACTGGACAAAAAATTAAACTTTGCCTCCCGGTCTTGATCTCTAGATGACGAACCCAGTTTAGTGCTGGGATGCCTGAATTACAATTTTTAAAACCAAATCACAAGTCAGTATCTGAGACGACACCATCGCCCGTAATGTCGTCTCAAATGAAACCAAAAGAGTCTGAGACCGTGATATGTAGTCTTAACCCTCGGACGTACAAGCAAAGTCACACCCCCACCGTGGTACAAGGGGGGAGTTGATGGAACCCCCCCCCCCTTAGGTTTTCGTCATGTTACAATATTTTGAAAAGATTTAACCTTTAGTAGAAAACCTGTGATGTGCTCTACAAGATGAGGTACACATTATGGGTTGCCGCGCTACTGGGGGCCTGTGACGTCATTTAAAATGGCTGCCATATTGGGCGCCATCCTGGATTTTACCGAAAATTAGAAATTGTCAGAAAACGTTAAAAATTAGAAATTTTTAATGCTGGACATGTAGAAATATGACATAACTTAACATTTTGCTGCATGTTGTTGACTTTTTTTGCATTTTCCACCTAAAAAGGGTAAGAAACACGAAATTTTCCTCAAAAATGGCTTGACCACCTGCTACTTATGACGTCATATCTCGTAACCATAGCCACCGATTCTCACCAACCTTGTGTCAAAATGTGTCTTAGGGATATACGCACAGCTACTGAAAACAGCAGGTCTAGATGATAATTTGCCTCGGAAAAATTCCAGGAAAACCTTATGGGGGGGGGGGGGCAACGTCCAAGGGTTAATAGTCTACGTGTTTATAGGATCTGTAAATTTCATTTTTAATTTCTATCCAGTGTCTTTTTGAGACTTTGTACTTACGGAATTTTATTGGAGCTCCTGCGTCAAAGTACGAAATTGGAAGATTCATAAATTCTCGCAAAAAGGACAAGCTCAAATCCTCGGGCTTTACTTCGTCCATGAAAATTTCATACCTGCAAACAATGAAGTTAGTTACGTTAAAACGTACGTTAGCTGTTCCGAGCCGGCCCTTCCTACGAGAGTACCTAGAATATTGACAGCATAAAAGGTATATTTCCTTTCCTTCGAGCGATTTGGAATCGCTTCAATGGCCCTTTCAGTATAAACGTCAAGGAGATTTAAAGTGTAGAAATTAAAGCATGCTCACTTGTGGATCGTAGAGCCTGGCCTTCAGTTCTCATGTTTAGAGTGTGCACCTTTGAATCCACATGAAATTATACATTTGAATTAATCTTTTCTGTTTTTGCGTTTACAAACGATTGAAAAAGGCTTCAAAGTTATCCCTAGACACAATTAAGATTACTAAAAACGGTGCCAAAGGTGGAGATTTTGACTTGGGGCCGGCATTATATTGCTTCCATGTGGACGACAAAATGAGAAAAAAGAAAAACGCAAAAACGACTAAGCTCATTTTAAGTTTGGCGTTTCTTTCACTTGTTACACTCAATCACGGAGATTGTCCAAAACGATCATAACAGCATGCATCGAATTAGCCACCACTTCAAATAGTATTTTTTAAATAAGAAGACACCTTTTCAGTTCGAAAAGTAAACAAAAAAGTGTTCTTGTGGAAGTGTGCAAAACTAACGTTTTTTACTTCTTCCACTGTATACGTATATTATCCTGGGTATATTGGTAAAGTTTCGTAGGTAAAGCATTCTGCTAGTATCTACTACCAATTACACAAGTGTATAAATAGATACAGTATGGTTTATTCAAATATACTGTGGCTGTTCAAACCAGCACCCTTCAAATTGCACTGGGTGATTATTGATTAATTAAGGTTGTCATTGTTGTTTCTGTTGTTGCTGTTGTTTTGTTGTTGTTATTGTTGTTGTGGTCGTTAACGACTTGATTAGTGCACCTCCAATGACATAAGTCTTAGGATCTCAATATTGTCATAGCGTCGTTCACATGCCCACTTACCTGTCCACATCAATATCCAAAACAGACATATACTGCTGGCCAGCAGAGGAAGATGAGCTGCCCCAGGCCTTCTTGGCGCCAGCATAAAACCCAAAATATGATCCCGATACACCTGCTTCTTCCTGTAAGTATGATTGGAATTCTGCTCGGCTTTCAAATGTGTGCATTGTAGCTGAGGTATCATAAATTCCATGCACGTTCATAGTATCGGGTACATCCAAATCGTCGTACCTTAAAGCAGCAATCATATGCAATTTGATTTCAGTATTACCATAGAACAACCTACGATAATAATCCCCTTTCCATACCGATAAAAGTCTTCTGAGCCCGGCTGTTCAAAGCAAGTAACGCTGACCCAGGATTATTATAATTTGAATTCCGGTAAATAGCTAAAGGATGTTGCAATTGGTTTCTGTTAATCAGTTTCATCATACATTGTGACTTTGGCTGTTTTTAAATTGTAACTTTGAATTAGCAGTGGAAATGTTTTTCAATAACGAAAGAAACAGATACTTTCCTGATCTCAAGTTCAAGTCAACGCTCTTAATAGGCACCTTAAAAGGGAATTCTGATGTCCTAGACAAATAATAGTACATGGCAATTTTGATGAGAAAAATTAATAAAATGGCCTTTAGGGTTTGGAAGCCAGCAGCAAGGATTTCAGAATGGCAATAGTAGACGGTAAATTATGAGAATAAGATTTCGTCTGCTATCGAAAAAACACTGAAACGATACGGGTAAACAAAGGAAAATTTGGCTGAATCCAGCTGTTAGGGAAAAGGCCTTCTCGTTGATCTCCTCGACTAACATTATTTTCTCCTGTGAGCATCCTTCTGTGTCCTTTTTGCAATTCGTAAGACTAATTCAATGGAACTGTGTAGGCTTCCAGGGGCGTTCCCAGACATTTTTTGGCCGTACGCACGAAGTCAGATTTATACTTAGGGACGGACCATTAGAAAAGTCATTGAAGGATGAGGGGGGATTTTCGAGCTGCACGAATTTTTTTGGTTAACATTTCCCTTGCAGGGAAATTTTTTCCGTATGTAAGAACTTTTTTCCTGGGCTACTCGTTGTGTATGAATTTGTTTTCACTCACTTTTCCCTTGAATGAATTTTGTTGGTACTTCCCCCCGTCCCCCACCCCATAACTTTTCTAATGGCCCGTCCCTTAGCAGAAGGGAGACAAACATAGTTACAGATTATGGTTACAGTCAGAAAAAACATTTATTATGTCAATCGTATTGTCGTTCTCGCATAATAACTTACGGTATGGCTAATTGCGTTTTGCAGCAGTAATACCCCCGGGCGCACTCCTCCGCAAGTGTGTTGAAGAAAATGCCAATATTAGAATTGTACAACATTACCTTATCTACTTATACTTGAGTTCTAATTTCCTCTTCTATATTGTAAGCCGTCAAATAGAAAAATATCATATTAAAGGTGAGAAATTCTGGGACGCATTTGCGTATTTCGCGTAAAGGCAGGAACGCCCCTGGCTTCACAATTTAATCAACGTGCATTCATGAGAAGGTCTGGTCTTCATAAACACTAGCTCCTTGTAAAAAAGCGATAATGCCATTTTGTTATTTTTACTGGACTCACGTTGCCTTGTTTTTGCAGTTTCTTTGCACAATGCTTATTTTTCTTGATTCTGGACTGTACTCTCCACGGCCATCAAACCCAACACCCATAAAAGCAGCTCCATCAATCATGTTCTGAAAGAGGAAATAGAAAAACCAAACCAATGTGTCATTTTAATAGCCAACTGTTAGAGTTCCTCCACAAGGACCAGAAGTCAGTTCAAATTGATGGTGCAGAAAGCTCTTTACGTATCTCGTCTTGTAACGTTAAAATAACCTTTTTGTCAAAATGTATCCTTGTGACTCCAAAGTAGTTTGCCTAGCAGGACATATTTTGTGTAGAAAATTTAAGGAATTAATAAAAGTAAAATCAAATATGGGCTGCAAGCGTTTATCTCCGGTCTAGCAATCGGGAGTACTACTACTCGCCAATAGATAGAATGCTATTCCATTGCAGGGTTGCAACCAACACTTTGTCTCCGGTACCCGTTTCTACACTGTACGCTTAGAGATAACGTGGAGTAAAGGTTCTTGTCTAAGGAAACTCCGGGACGATGCAGTGTCCAATCCTTCAACCAACGACCCTCCAATATTTTGATCGAACGTCCAACGCGCTAACCACATATGTTGCGCAAAGCGCAAAACGATTTTTACCGTTCTCTGTAGACACTTTACTCTTCTTGGCCTGTGGTTTATCCTGGCAAGATTAGTACGTTACGTATCCGCGCTTGGACGATCGACTTTTTAATTTATTATTTTAAATGCGAAGGATTTATCTGCATAGGAACCTGCTAGACTACTACAACTTATATTTGCATAAACCTCCAGGATTCATCTGTATATTGGCTTTGTATTGGTTTAATTGGTAATTATTTCAATTCATTTGTCTTCGGATCTGTGCAAAGTAAAAATGACGGCGATTTTGTGACGTTGCTTTCCCACCAAAAATCGGAGAATCAAAAACATCTCCAAATATTCTCTATTATCATAAAATTTTAGGTTGATTTCTTCCGTACGTCCAATTTCTTGCTCTTGCTTCTTGCCGTCCATAAATGCAGTAAAAAATATCACTTTATTTGCTAAAAAACAAAAACTCGAAAAAACCATAGGACTGACAAATTAGATTCCACTTCTCTAACACACCTGGCAGACGCTAGAGGTCCATTTGGCGTTATAGCAAGGATCGCTGGCAGTGTAATTTGTTCCCCAGCAGCCATTCATCATCACATAACCCACTCCAGAACTGGGGGCATAAGTGTACGGAACGTCTCCGTGTTCCTCCTCCGGTTTTTCTATACCTGATATGGACGCCCCCATGTGGTAACCGGGAGGAACAAACATATCTGGAGTACTCCAGGCTTTGTCGGGCATAATATCTAGTTTAATCTGCGGTGGTAAGAAGTAGATATCTTTGAGTAACATTCGAAAGAGTTTGGAAGAATATAAAAATACCTATGTCAACCAAACTTATTAGAATTCTTCCAAAATCCCTTCCGCCCATCTCTTCTTTGCACCACTGGTTATACAAGCATACGCACCATTTTCTGTGGTGCTGTAAGTTTGAAGACAGGTAACCAATCCACTTAGGCCTCATTTCAAATCTGTTTCAGCAAATGTACTCTTTCTTACACCCATCTCAGTTTTAGATAAACTGACCAAAATTCATGCCAATTTTCATTGGTCATAGGCTTCAGTTTGCTAAAGTTTGGCAGTTTAGGGGAATTTGACCAGTTATTAGGCTCATTTTGAAGTGGAAACTTTCGAACATCTTTCTAGTGGCCGGAAGTAAAATAAGTGCTTTAGTTTTCTAACGCTGTATCTGCAAATCCCGTCGATGTGGTCTACCCGTGGTCCTAAGATCAGAGTTCTTCTGTGTATAGAACTCCAGTTAAATCGCATTTGGCGTTTTACAGTTTTAATCATTTCTAGATGACCAGTGAAGGAAACGTTTTGAAATGTTTATCAAACCAACTGAGCGCTTCCCATGCTCCTGTAATATAATGAAGAAAATTAATAGAAGTCCTTAAATGCGACATTCCCACATAGTTAGCTCGTTATGTTTGCGATCCTTATGTTATCTGAGCTCGATTGCAATGCTCACCTCTTTCGCCAAAAAGTTTGAAGCCTTTTCCTGCGCTTCATCAATAATCCTGAGTTGTTTGTCAACGAGTTTGTTCATTACTTCCAGTCCTTTGTCAACAACTGCTTCCTGTACTTTGGGATTTTTCAACACCGACATTGCTAAGGCGGGGAGCGCTCGCTTTTGTTTTGAAGATTTTCCTCCTTCTGAAAAAAAGAAGTACGTACAAACTTTCAACGTTTGCGTCCCGTTTCCAGTAATTCAACTGTTTTAAAATTTTAATCAAAAGTAAAAGGCAGCTTAAACAGTGGAATTCAGTCACTCCAGCTGCGGACTGGCTAATTGAAAATGATCTATAGCTCTTCTGGGAATCCATGCTAAAGTAAAGCACATGATTGATTGTCAATTTGCAGCAAGATACTTTTTAATTGAACTGTTCTCCGTATTCCTAATAGCTTTCGCAAATTTTGAAATTGTGAGCCTGCACCTTTAGAGAAGCGATTCATTTCCGTCGCTTTTGTGGCTATTTAACACGATCCCTTCACACATTTTAGATCTCGCTAGCGCTGATTTTAGTTTAGATATCGCACGTCTTACGAGATTCTATCCAGTAGTTTTTACTTTACTAGGTTTTGCTCCAAGAGATGTCGGGATCTTTTTGAGTGTCCATTTTACATACATACTGACGCAGCTAGCAGGTATGTTTACGTCAATCTACTTCCGCATTCACGACTTTGTTTACAGAGTCTTTTGATTCCTTCCGTCTCCAGTATATGCAACACTTGTTGCTACGGGATTTTTAAGTCGTCGGCACACGAAACTTATTACAATCACTGCCAAATTTCTCTTGCCCTCCCTGGGCCAAAAAACATTTTCTATAGAAGAATATGCAAAAAATCAGAATATGACCTCGTGTATCACGCCACCGTTCAATCTTGTTCCCAGGGATTTTTCTAATCAATTTTTTTTCTCAGGTTGGCTGTCATAGTCCATTTTCGAGTTCACCAAAATCGTTGGATACAGAGAAAAAAGACGCATTTACACCGGGTTAGTCTCACTCTAAAGTAAAATATTCACAAATTGCTGGTCAACTCTGTGTATTGTTTTATTTAAAAATTCAGCACAATTTTTCCTTCCAGTATTTGTTAACGTTTTACTTCAGATTGACACTAACCGTGTATAAATGCGCCTTTTGTCTTTTTATCCAGTGGTCTTGGTGAACTCCAAACTGGACTAGTGCCGCTAGCGCGAGTGGAACGTTTTTCAGGAGGAAACTTTACCTTTTTTCTTAGATCCTTCCGAAGAATTTTCCTTGGTGCCATCGTTCATTTCATTTTGTTCTGTTGCAGTATCTTGATTGTTCCCGTTTTCTTCTTCGAGAGCCTCCTTGCCGTCTATCTCGCCGGATCCGCTCAAGTTCAGCTCCTCATCTATCTCCGTTTCTTTTTGAGATGCGTCACCTTGGGAACATAAAGTAAAAGAAATGCTTTTGAGAGTAATACTTTTCAACGTCCAACCGAAAAGGAGAAGCATATCTATTGCAATTAATTTAATTGTGAAATGGTCGCTTTTCTCTTATAAAAGGCCTCCTCCAGTCTCGATTTACGTGATCACGTGGCCTTCAGTCGTTCTCTCCTACGCATTTGCGCACTTCCATGCACCGAAAAAGCTTATTGAACAAAAGCAAGGACGTCCGGAACAATGAAATGCCGCTTTACCGTCACTCCACTATTAAGACCACCTCATTATCATTCTTGGTTATTCTCTTATTAACTTTTCAATCTTGGTTATTGAAGTTCTACCTTTCCGACTGGCTTAACGCAGGTTACAGGCAAATAAACCTGTTTTTGCCAAGAGGAATTGGGATGCCATGTCAAGTTCTGTGACGAACAAAAGTTTTAGTGGCAAAGGAAAACGTTCCACCAAAGATATAATAGTATATGTTTAAATGTTCAGCAACGATTGCCAATGATGAGAATTTAATAAAACAAGTTTTTCCACTCACGCTTGTTGTATATAAGGAGTTACAATCAACTGAGTCTAGCCTGCGTAGCAAGCATTTCCGTAAGGTTTTCCGCACGTTCGAGGCATTTTTCGTTTTTTAGCCGTGCGAAAAAACGAAAAATGCCTCGAACGTGCGGAAAACCTTACGGAAACGTTTGCTACGCAGGCTAACTGAGTCAATTATTACCTGAAATCCAACGCGCGCTCTTGGAATAATTAAAGAATGTACAAACTACCTCAATCTGGTAACCTGTTTTCACATACTGCGAGATTTCTGTGGCCGTTTGGTGGTCGTATTAAAAGGATGTTACCCAGTTCCTTGCATTCTCTGTTGACAGTTCCATGCAGTTTATCTTTCATTCTGTTTTAACGGCTAATATATAGTTTCACTTCTAGCCTTAATTTCGTACAGTTTCTTGCAAAACAAACAAAAACGTTGACTGTATTAGAGGGATCGTTACCTACCATGATTCCACAGGAGCACCACAGCAAAGAGCAATTGAATCGCAAGGTTTTTCATGGTTGTTCCGTCGGCAGCTAAATGAGGAATTGTATGTTTAAGAAAAATCCTTAACGGGAATAGAAAAGTTTACCATAATCACGTTGACATTAAATCATACTAACCACTGTTAGCTCAGTATGAGTAAAGGAAAACATAAGGGAGGCAAAAATTCGCCTTCGTAGAGCCCGTAAAAACTATACCTGCCGTATGAAAGGTATGAAAGTGAAAAATTAGGATATCACTACGACTGTGTGACTTTGAAAAAGAGGCTGAAATCCAGAATTTAGGAGAGCAAAGACCTGTGGTACTTGAAGGCCATAATAGAAGTGTGTGTGTCATTTAGCAGTCGGAGCAAATTCCCCTCTTCTATCAGTTATCAGTTAAAATTTTTAGTTGAGTTGTAACTGTCAAATAGATTTCCTTCAAAATCAATCAGCGGGAACGGAATGGAAAAGAAAAGACCATGATATCTCCATTATAGACAATAGTATCCGCGCCCGTTGCAGAAGTCGGACTAAATAGAACTAATTGTTGCTCAGACAGGTCTAAAAACAGGCATAAACCTACTGAAACTCCAACTAGGTGTGTCATTATTGCAGCTACTTTCAAGTCTAAAGCACCCTGAGAAAATAATTAAGACATGTAAGGTAGAGAACAAAACGGGAGAGGATTTCTTGCACAAGAATAATTTCCCAGTAAGTTCAAAAAGCATTGGTTTTCAGTTGAGCTCTGTTCAGTGTGAACGCGACAACTAATCAAATCGAGGGGAAAACATAGAGTTCAGTATCGACATGCACCACATAACGTGACGCTTCTACTTCGCCTGTTTGCATTTGAATTTTGAAAAGTAAACTAATCCTTACCTTTGTATAACAGTGCTTTTCGCTTGTATCCACCGGGAACAATAGTGTGGACAGTCAAATGCGTCTTTTTATGGTCGACCTAAGGTTATGAATTAATCAACCTTACATAGTCCAGCGTACGGTTCATCGGCCACAAAACAAAGACATTTGACAGATGGAGGCAGTTGAAACTCATGAAACGTCAGATGACATAAAATTTTAAAACAGCCACTCCCGTGAACGAAAAAAGGTTTTCCCTGACCTCAACCATTACCAAAAGGGTAAGACGCGAAGCGTTAAATTGGCGAGATTTTAATCAACAAGCTAGAAGGAAATTTTCCGTTGAATGGATATTACGATATGGGAAACAAATTAAACTGTCTTTTGTACTGTAAATTGTCTCACAGCCGTGCCTTTCAAAGACTTCACATTTACAATACAATGTACATCTACACTATTTTTGTCTTAGGCTTGCTTAAAAACCTATACCTCTATGTCCCTTTTTTTCCTGTATTATTGTTTCTGTTGTTTTCTGTATCAATTGGTGAATTTAGGCTGGGATCATGAGGATCTAGAGGAAATTAAACTTTCTAATTTCAAGTCAGCTTTGATTTGAAATGTAGAACCAAAATCAGTAGTTTTCATTCTACTTTTCCGATCACAACCTGTAACGACAAATAAAAGATCGCGACAGGTCGTGGGGCTTTTAGGGCATATCGAAACTCCTGGACTCCTTGTAGCGAACAAACAAAGATAGCGTTGTGTTTTAGCTTAGGATCGCGGAGACTAAACAAATACAGATCGACAAATTTAGTTAGGCCTCGGTGTGAGAAAATTCGAGATCAAAGAGGGCGAGAATCTAATTCAAAGACGTAGAAATTTGTCACTAACAGAGGGTCTCACCCACAACTGCTAGTTCAACATTAACTGATAATTGAGTCGCTGACCGTAAAATGTTTTGTCTGAACAAGATTAACCGACAAGGAAATTTACAAATTTAGGTGTCTACTTTATAGAGACAATGTTTTGCACCGTTAACCATCAATTACATGAAAAGGACTTTGCCGATAGGATGACTTGTCAGTTCAAATTATTACAGAAACTTTCGAGTTCTTAAATCTCTTTAAATCGGGTCATCACCGTAACAAAGAAAATATTTTCATATATTTTCATGGACATTGTGGAACAAATAAAATGATGCCAGTGAGTGGTACGTGGAATAATTTATCGCACAAAATGGATGGATTGGTACAATGCGTGATTTTATAGGTGTCTGCTACATAAAAGTAAAAGTACAGCGTTAAATCAAAGTGTCAACCTAAAACAAACAACGGCAATAAGATTATAACAGAATTTTTAAGAGTGCCTTGAAACAACAGTCTATCACGGTTGAGCAAATGAATAAAAGATGCAAGGCATTTCGGAAAGATAGGGGGTTGGACCTCGCTCTGTTCTCCTGAAACCGTCAGTGATTACAGTTAATCGTGGTCACTGCATCTAAATTTTGACATTTTCCATTGGCTCACTGTGTTAACTTTTTTATCAGCCTGGTTTTCTTGGTCCCGATCCTTGAAACTTGCCCCTGTTTTTATATTCTTCAGAAAGGGTGAGTTGTATTAAAGACAAGCAATGGGTACCAGGTGATGTATTTAGCTGCGAAATTTTTGTGATATGAGTTATAATAAGCACCTGCCCAGAAAAACAGCGCAAGGGAGTTGCTTTTCATCAAATGAAAGACAAATGAATTATGGTTACTTTTACTAGCCTCATAGATAAACAAACTAGGCCTAAAAAAGTTCTCTCGAACATTGCTGCTGTCAACGATTTCAATATGCTACGAACTAGGATGTGTGTTTTTACTAGATACGAGGAGTGCGTGATTACTTCGAATATTTTCTTTCATAGAGGCTATGAAATATTCAAGAGGAACCATGATGATTTGACAGAAAAATAATTTTAGGGAAATTGTTAACGCTCTTGTTTAAACGCTTTTTTCCGTTCATCGTGTTTTAACGTGAACCTATAATTATTTCATGCCTTTGCTGTCGAGCATACTATACTACTGGGCAGGGAGTGATTTTGTATTTATTTTCTTATAATAAGTCATTCAAATTCGTGCAGTGTTGTGTTTTTAGGTTACCCCATCTCCGTGGGGAAATGTTTAGGGAAATGTTTGACATTGCCCCTAGCGCTTTGTTTAACAAAAACGCATTCAATGTCTGGTCTAACGTATGACAAACCAATCTCCTATGACAGGTCGCACATAAATTTCAAAAAGGTGCTATTTGTGAGGGAGTGAAAACGGGTAAGATATATTCAACAAACTCAGCCCTTATTTGAAGCTTAAAATTGAACCCAGCTAGGTTTTATCCTTGGAGCCGGAGTGCTAAGCAAATTAACTCACCCTTGCTCCTGCATGCCTCACTGATATCGAAAGACATTGTGAACAAAACATTTACTTAAATAGGAATTTGCTTTACAATAACAGAACCTTGGGTCTCTTTGGTCATTGGATCATTCCGCTCTCGACAAACAGAGGTGATCACAATAGACGATCACAGTCATTCACGCTAAAGTTAAATAAAATGATATTAAATGTCACTTTTTTTTATATATTTACAAACAATCAAATTGCTTACAGAACAAACGTTTGGGTAAAAGTAAAGTGAAGCTTACTGAAAATAATATATATGACTGATATAATATGGCAAAGACAAAATAAAAATATATTGATTTGTTGTTAAATACTTAATTAGACAAAGAAGCCAACTTTGTGAAATGAACAAAGTCATTGCTTTATTCGCTTTCGGTCTTGTTCATCCTCGAAGTTAATGGAAAAAAGGCAAAAATATATGTATAATTAAGAGCTTACACGTTTTTATTTTCCTTTCTATCACGTACTCAAACGTCGTCGCCCTGCCTGTTTAAAATTTCAGAACATTTGTCCAAATCCTTCATATGAGAGGAAGTATTTGAAATATCATATCACGCCTTTTAATTTGTTTTAGCCAACATCGATGCTCTGATAACACTGGATTCTTGTCAATTTATTTTATTTTCGCAAGGAAGCATGTACTAGGGCCCAGAACTGTTTTACTGTTTGTTCGCGTGGTATAAATTGACAGAATAGCACGATTCAGGACTCGTTTACAAGAAATGAACGTGGACATCTGATTTAGTCGGGAAGACAGTATAACTAACTGAACCCTGGCTGAGCAGATATGTCGAAATGAAAACAACAATGAAGACTTTTTGGTATCAGACATGTGACTTTTATTTCAGTCTGTTAAAATAGGAAGCCTTCTTGGATTGTCTTTCGATCTGGAAAGGGTGGTATATTGTAGTTTAAATCACAAAACAACGCTTCTAAATACCGTCACCTGATCACCTGTGGTTGTCCCGCATATCGACTCTAAAAGGCAAGTTTTAACGTAACGTTCAGCTTTTGTTTTAATTTTCCATAAAAGACTCTGAAACCCAGACCGACCAGATTGAGCAGTTGCTCTAGGGCGCCAGTTCGGATGTGAGAGTTTGTAACGTAGTTTGCAGACACCTTTGTCAACCCGCCCATTGAACCAAGTCACCACCAATCCGTGTCATAAATTCTTCAAACAACCACCAAATTCTGTGAAAATATTTTCTTTGCTGTTCGGCGAATGTATAGTCTGCATTAACTAAAATAAACGCTGAAATGAAGACACAGCCGACAATCTGTCGACCGTTTTTATCACCAGATCACCGGATTGAAAAGATAAAAATTACGATGGACAGGCAAATGACAAGTTTTCATATTATCAAGAGGTTGTTAATAGGGGCATTCCCTTAACGGTAGAACCATGTCATTTTGTCGTCTTCAGATCAAATTTTCCAGTTGATAGAATGAAATTTTCGCATTTACCGATTAATAGTTTGAAAATATTTAAATTTCGTTTGTCGGTTTACGGTTAATCTATGTATCCAAGATCAAGTGCCAAATTTAAAAATCATTGAACTGATTCTCGCTGTCTCTTGTAGAGTTTTTACATTTGGCGGCTTGATTGTTTATGTTTAAATTCGTCTAATTCTTGGGATTTTAACAGCTAAAGCGGTATTTTTTTTGAATTTAATGAGACTTGTTTAAGTTTCGTGCTGTAGTCCTGGTGTTTCAAAGTTCCCTAAAACACCAAGACCAGCCGTAAACTACAGGGTGGTTTGTACAATTCTTGAATAGCATAGTGCAGTGAAAATTGTCAATACATTGTCATGGATAAACGATAAACGTGACAAGGGATAGAAAATAAAATTGACTACAATAAGCTCCTCTAGACTATAAGAAAGATAAATGTATGAGCATTTCAAGCACGATCTTGGAGTAAAATAGTCTATTTCTACTATGTACTATACTTTAAAGAACAATTATGTCCTTGGAAAAGTGTCTATTCGGTATTTGCTAACACTGAATTAAAGAGGGCAAAGTTGTCAGTAAGATGAATTTGGCAGGGAAAATATGGAATTTAAGTCAGAAGGCCGGATATTTAAATAGAGGAGACAAATAAAATGATTTGAGTGGTCCGTTGAATAATTTATCGCACAAAAAGGATGGATTGGTACAATGCGTGGTTTTATGGGTGTCTGCTGCATAAAAGTAAAAGTACAGTTTTAATTTAAAGTGTCAACCTAAAACAAACAACGACAATAGGATTATAACACAACTTTTTAAGGTTGAGCAAACGAATAAAAGATGCCGGCTTAGGTATTTCGAAGAAATAGGGGGTTGGACCTCGCTCTGTTCTCCTGAAACCCTGTGATTACAGTTTATCGTGATCACAACTTCCTTAACATTTTCTATTGGCTCACTGAAGTAACTTTTTCATCCGTCTGTTTTCCTTGGTTTCCGATCCATGTTTTTATATTCTTCAGAAAGGGTAAGTTGTATTAAAGACAAGCAATGGGTACCAGGTGCGATGTATTTAGCTGCGAAATTTTTGTGATATAAGTTATAACAAGCACCTGTCGAGAAGAACGGCGCAAGGGAGCTGCCGCTTTTCATCAAATGAAAATTATAGAAGTCTGATAGACAAAAGAATTATGGCTACTTTCACGAGCCTCATAGACAAACAAACTTATAAAGCCTAAAAAAGTTTTCTCGAACACTGTTGCTGTCAACGATTTCAATATGCTATGAACTAGGATGTGTGTTTTTACTAGATACGAGGAGTGCGTGATTACTTCGAATATTTTCTTTCATAGAGGCAATGAAATATTTAAGAGGAACCACGATGTTTTGACTGAGAAATAATTTTAGGGAAATTGTTAACGCTCTTGTTTATACGCTTTATACGGTTTTTTTCCTTCATCGTGTTTTAACGCGAACCTATAATTATTTCTTGTCTTTGCTGTCGAGCACACTACACTACTCAGTCGAGGGAACAAGTGCCATTTGATGGCGAAATCTTTTCTCCGAGAAAAGACTGAGCCCACGATTTTCGGCATTTGCCCAGTGGGCTATTCAGATATGAATCGTCGAGTTCTCGATCACCTCAAGTGAAATATTTAAAGAACTCTGTTTAATGAAGGCCAGTTTATTGTTACTTCGAAAAACGGATAACTCTCAACTTAGAAAAAAAGCAGACCGTTTGAAAATAATTATCAGGACAAACTACGTGCTCGCTATTAGAGTTGGGTGACATCTATTTTGTTTGTGACAGGCCGCACAGGTAAGAGCCAGTATTAAAATGAAGTCCACGAGTCGACTGGACGAGTGGTCTCTGAAATATCTTGAGCATGGAATGTATGGGAAAACAAAACTACCACTCAACAAACACTGATTGCTACCAACAACAACGATTTTGCCGTCGTGCTATCACTAGTTCCGTGCATAATCCATAGTTAGGACCGAACTGATTCTGAAGCTTACTCAGGCTTACGAATTCAGATTCGCGGTATTCTTATTCTTGACAATTTTTCACCTTGTCACTATTTCACTCTTGATAATGATGTCAACGATATCGAAACATTGTCTTGCTTTAATTTTTGTATTTATAGCAAAATGCTTGTCATGAGCAAATGAGCAGTAGTTTGTCTTGAAACTGAAGAATTATGAGTTGGAACCGTATTATAATACTTCTATTCAGTTTCAGGTCGGAATTTGTTGATTTCTTGTCGCTGTTCAATATGAATTCCTTCTGAGCTTGAATAATAAAGAATTAAAGATGTGTTTGTCTTGGAAGGCGTTTCTCTGTGGGTCATAAACGAAGTCAGTAATACTATTAACATGCGAACCACTCAGGAAACAACAAGTTTAGCTCTTGTTTTTTGTTCAAGTAAAAAAGCCCTTTATTTTAGCAGTGTTTTCTGGTGTAAAATTAACCTGGATCAGAATAGTGGTCATTGGGAATAACGCTGTATCTAAAGAGGGCTTTTACAGCTTTGAAAATGGAGAATTGTTTTGTTCTCTAGCCGACAAGTGCACAAAGAATTTCATGCAATCAGCTGTTTTCTGCACCGTAAGTCAACTTTTTCTTCAGTTTATGCATGAATGTGAATGAGGACGGGGAAAATATTTAACTTGTGCAGGATACTCGCTTCTTTTTCGTGAAGAATACTCGCTTCACCACAGTAACGCAGCGAGTGTAAATACAGTTCGAAGCATTTTTAATATACCGGTAAGCTCAATTATTTCTTTTCTCGAGTTGTCTTGAATCATATCAAAACCACGAGTAAAGCGTGTTTAACCCGAGCTTAACTGCCTTACCTAAGATCAGGTAACCTTCTTTTCTATCGGACCTTTGAACGTGCCTTGAACAACGCTATATTTCAGCCTTGGTAAGCCGTAAAAACAAAATGGTTTTGCAATTTAGTGTTGCGCCACGGCGAGATAAATGAAGACCCATCTGGATATGTAAACCAATAAAGCTTCAACAGACTATCTTTAACCATTATTCAACAGTAACGCATAAATTTCAGAATCCCCAACAGCCAAACTTCTCGCTGATACTGCCAAAGCATGACTGGAAGTAATCTTATCGCCTGCAGATTTCGCCGTGCTAGGGACGCCATGTTTAAAACTTGAAAACATTCCCTTTCATTTTTCTGCGCGAGTTCGTAGCTCTTTCTGATTGGACAATATAAATCGGAGCTTCCCCGGGCCCCTTCGGGCTTCTTTGGGCATAGTTACGAAAATTGACCAAAAGAAGTACTTATTCCCCTGACTGTACTGGGCAGGGAGTGATTTTGTATTTATTTTCTTATAATAAGTCATTTAAATTCGTGCAGTGTTGTATATTTAGGTAACCCCATCTCCGAGGGGAAATATTTAGGGAAATGTTTTTTACATTGCCCCTAGCGCTTTGTTTAACAAAAGCGCATTCACTGTCTGATCTAACGGATGACAAACCAATCTCTTACATAAATTTTAAAATGGTGCCATTTACGAGGGAGTGAAAACGGGTAAGATATATTCAGCAAACTCAGCCCTTATTTCAAGCTTAAAATTGAACCTAGGTTTCATCCCTTGGAGCCGCAGTGCTAAGCAAATTAACTCACCCTTACTCCTGCGTAGGTCACAGATACCGAAAGACATTCTAGAGAAGAGATTTACTTATAGGAATTTGCTTTACAATAACAAAACTCCGGGTTTGTTTAGTCATTGGATCACCCTTACCCTATTTCAGACCAAAATATGTGATTTTCCCTACCCTATTTCAGATCAGACCCTAACCCTATTTTGTTTGCGTAAACATTTGAGAAGGGCTTCAAATTCCCAACGTTAATCAAACCTCAGTTCTTTGGAGAAGAAAATTAATGAAAAAAAGTAACTTCTTGTAAGAACCATACAAGATCCCATATCAGAGTGCGCAAACCTCACCCTATTTCAGACCAAAATGGTCAAAATCTGTACCCTATTTCAGACCAAGGTCCTTCGCTCCATTATCGCATCTTCCAGGCCCTTCCTGCTGTCATACTGGCAGTATACTTTAGTCTTTTTTCCTTTTATGGAATAACTGTAGTAAAACCTGCGACCGTCTTCTTCCGTCTCCATTTCTGCTACCTTTCCATCACATCCCCAGCTCACCTTAAAATAAAATGAAGAAAAGAAACATGGAAATAAACTTCAAGCACAAGCCTTGTAATTAAATATATACGTTAAGCCGCGTTTTATATGGGAGTCACATTTGGAAGTCACATATGAAGCACTGAAATATACCAGTGGCGATATCAGAGATAAAACAATGTTATCTTAGTCTACACTCGCCAATTAAAGGAGAAACACTCTGAAGGTCCTAAGCGTGGTAGCATCCGGCATGTATTTGTTTTCAGGGGAGTCGTATTACCTTCCTTCCCACAAACGCAAATGACTCCTTGGGAGGCTCTAAACGTCGTGCACCGATAAAACAAACAAAAGAGCAAAAAAAGAGGTGGAGAAAAGAAAATGTGTTCATGCACAATACACGCTTTTGCTGCACAATACACGCTTTTGCTGACCAAAAGTAGTGATCTCAGCCAAAAGTAGCAGACCCCTAAGCGGTAGCGTTCGTTATCATCCGGGAACAAGTCAGTCGCACGGAAGTTTACCAGATCAGAAATGGACCCTATCAAGAATTTAAACGCTTTGGGGTACTTAGGAATAGATTGAAGCCATTCTTTAAAGTCTGTTTTAAACGTTGGCGAGTAAGCGTCGGACAGGATGGAAGCAATTTCGTGGCTTCCACCCTGAGCCTTTATTGACGTGGAGGTTGTTTTGGCTTGTTCGCGCTGTTCGTAGCCTTGAGTCTTGCTGTATTTGGCTCCAACGCTCGCGAAGAGGGTTTTGTATTCCATCTCCATTTTCTGAGAGAACTGAGTCTTGGTCACGCCTTGTTCAGCTTGTTTTGTCTTTCTTATCTCAAGTTCTCCACCAAATTTTGCTGATTTGATGTAGTGAGTTCCCCAATGTTGGATAAAGTTTTCTGTTGAAGCAACATAGCGAAGAAACGTAAGCTTAAGTCTCTTTTAGTGCTTAAAATAATCTACTGAAAGATATATAGCACTCAACGCCAGCGACGAGTGGACTTTGATCGACTTTCTGTTTTTGGCTTCCAAAATCAATACCAGGATTATACGTTTATGCTTTTATTTATTGTTGAGGAAAACAAAAGCGATAACTCATGTAATGTGCGCTTTTGTCCTGAAAAGATAAAGGAGTTTTCAACAAACCAACAAGTGTTGGAAAAGGGCACACAAGTGTGAATAAGGTTTTTGTTCCTAGTGTGTAAGAGTAGGGGTCATTAGTATGCAGGGAAAGGGTGGATAGGTTTTTGTAAAAAAGGTGACGTCATCGCCTTGTCTTGCCTAAAATTCAGAAAGCACTTACACTTATTAAGAATCACCAAGGCACAAAATCTAATGGGAGCGCAGGGAAATGTTGAACACGAAATAAATCTAATGACATAGCATAAATCTTGTACTTACGATATTTCATCGGCGCTCCGGGATCAAAGTAGGTATTTGGAAGATTCATGACTTCTCGCAGAAAAGCCAGGCTTAAATCCTGAGGTTTTGCTTCGTCCAAGAAAATTTCATACCTAGAAATTAAACAGTATACGATTGGAAAGGATTATTATTATTATTATTATTATTATTATTATTATTATTATTATTATTATTTGCGTGACGAAAATTTATAAATATGCATGCTTCTAGCACATTTAAAACACATTTGCACTAATACGATCTGTTACTGACCAATGTCCCAGCAATACTTTCTGTTAGAAGAATCTCCCAACGGAAAAACAAACGTGAAGGAGCAGTGGGATTTACTAAAGATTTCCAAAATTATGTTCTCACTGTTTTAACTTTAAACCGTATCCAGCATGGTAGAGCACTTCACCCAAGACAGATTGATCCTGTTGCGTAGATAAACTTTTGTAGCATTTTGCACGTTACATTAACGGCAACGGTAAGCTCACTAACTTCCTTGCCTACCAAATACAACCAATGACTTTAGAAAATGTACGTGCACGTGCTGCACCGTATCCTTACGTGGAACATTCTCACGTGTTTGCTCAGTTAACATACCTATCCACGTCCACATATAGAAGAGAAAGGAACGTTTGCTTTGCTGCAGAGTCAGAGCTGCCATAACCTTCCTTCACGCCAGCGTAGAACCCAAAGATGGAGCCAGAGACGCCTGCTTCTTGCTCTATGTAAGTTCGATATTCCTCGCGACTCTCAAACGTCATCATGTAAGAGGAAGAATCATACACACCATGTACGTTCATTGTGTCTGGTACATCCAGGTCGTCATAGACACCTACAAGTACATAAATCTTGTTACATACCTCGGTGTGCAGCATCGCTGAGTTGTTTTACGAACTGGCAACAAAAAACGAGGAAGCTTAATGGGCATTACGACCAGGTTGCCCGTACGTTCATAATTACTGGATTTACACGAGTACGTAGGAGAAGCAGAAGCTAAGGACTTCCTTGCACCAAGAGCCTGGTGAAAAGTCTGGTAAGTCTGGTTTTACCAGACTTTTAGGGAAAGGCTGGTTGAAATGTACCTCGAAAGCCTGGTAAGGCTGGTTTAGGGACGAAAATTGAAACCCGAAAAGCCAGGTTAGTCTAGTTTAACCAGGCTTTCTTGGTTAGTCTGGTTGGATTTCATTACCTGAAAAGCCTGGTTAGCCTGGTTTCCGGTTATATTAAGCCTGGTTTTACTAGGCTTTCATGGTACATCTGGTTTAAAACCAATACCTCAAAACCTTGTTATTCTGGCTTTACCAGGGTTTTCTGGAAAGTCTGGTTCGAACGTATTACATGTACCTAAAAAGCCTGGTAAGCGTGGTTTGAAAACATTGCAGTACTTAAAAAGTCTCCAGCATTCTACGTTCCAAAAACCCAAAAAACCAAGGTTTTCCTAAGCTTTCCAGGCCTTTTTAGTTAACAGTGTTTGACAAATGTTCCAAGCAATTCTTATGTGCCTCAATGACAATTTTTATTACATTCGTGCAATTTCTAATACATTCTATGGAAATTCAGATGGCTAGAATACAAAATGTAAACATACACTGTAATTGCCATACCACCAAAACCAACAATGTGCAATGAATAATTATACAGTGTATATCTTAACAAACTTTCTAATACCAAATCAATTAACCTTACTGGTAAAATTCAGGAACAAAGATTGCCAGACAACAGAACTTAAGGGCTTCTTTTGCAAGTCTTGCCAGTTCGTATAGTCACTTTTGTAGAAACTCTAGGGAGTCACCTTAACATAATACAGACGGAACCAGCTAACAGTGAATTGCGCAAAGTGATCATGCGTCTAGGTGCCTTTCACGCAGAGATGAGCTTTCTCGGAAGTATTGGCCATCTGATGGCGGGGTCCGGTTTACGAGAAGTGTTAGAACTGATATATGCGCCTAATGCTGTAGACCATATAATGACCGGAAAAGCTATTGCCCGTGTAGTGCGTACGCACCTCATTGTCGACGCTGCTTTGAACGCGCTTCTGTATTCGGAAGTGCTGGAAGTACCTGTACCGCGTCCACAGCACACAGGTATAATGTTTAATGGAGTTACAATCTTTTATTTTTGTCAATTAAGTGTTTCTGGTCTTTTTTTTAATTTCTTGAATTTTTCATTACTTTTATATCATAGTTTCTGTGGATACCATAAATCGTGACGAAAACGGGGAAGACGCGGCAATTGTATATAGAGACGTTGAGACTGAGTAGAGAGGTATTGTCCTTTTTCAAAATAATATGATACACTTGTACATGTCACTCGAAGCAGACAACAATCACATGACAATCAGATAATTAGTGTACTGTTGTGTCTGAATTAGCTGATGGGTTTGCCGTGTCAGCGATCGACTCCCCTCATGCACAGAGTGCATACAGCAGTAAGTATTTAAAGGCAATAAGCTTACGCCACAAAGTGATGGTTTAACAAAAAATGTAATAACATGTTTTAATGCAATATTACAGGCCACCAGTGTCGCTTGGAGACGATGCCAGAAGACATTCACTCGCAGACTGGAATTCCAAAACTTGAAGAGGCACGTGCACTGTTTGATCAGTTGATAGAAAAGAAAGTCTCAGCTGAAGAAGCAAGCACAGCAGAGGTTCTTCATAACATATATTCATAATTTCATTGAGGAATGCGTAGGCAGAAAGCAACACCTCCTCGCCGACAGAAGTCGCACAGCAGCTCTGTGGATTCAGTACCTAGAAATGGTAGACATATTGCGCTCCTTTATTAGAGCAGAGCGCACAGCGAATTGGGAACTTCACCTCAAGGTATTGACCAGAATGCTGCCATATCTCGCTGCATCAGGCCACAACTTAAACGTGAAGTGCGCTAGACTATACGTACAGTCGATGACAGACCTCCGTACGGACCACCCGGATGTCTATCGAGACTTCTTGTCGGGTCCTCACGTGACAAGAAGAAGTGATCAATTTTGCGCTGGATAATCGATAGACTTAGTTATCGAACAGGTTCTTCTGAGAAGTCTGAAGACCAGTGGAGGCTTGACAAGGAGGAGGGGTCTAACGGAACAGGAATCTGGCTGTTATCTATGCCTGCGTGTGTCGAACGAATCACATCATGCAAGAGCTGACGGGAGTTCAGTTTAACTCTGGCAAACAGAACAGCAGATATGTCCAAGACAAGACAGCAAGACACATGAAAGACACAGTGACCATCCTCAGTGGTCTGGCTACCCACAACCCACAGAAACTTCCCCCAACTGCAGCAGCGGTCTGATTTCACAGCCTGTGCGTCAACCTTCAAGTAAAGCAGTGGCAGGGAGAGGGTGCAGAAATGTCAACGGAGGACTGAGGCTGGAAATTCACTGATAATCAAGTATTTCCTGTTGCGACGGACTTGCCGTCTGTCTCAGACTCGCTTCTTCAGTAATCAGATGCAACCGTTCATCCGATTGTAGTACTATGAGATGCATCTGTTGCAAAAGCGGAATGGAATGTTCCCTAGCCTGCGGCCAATGCAAAGGGTCTGTGTGTACTAATTGTTCTAATACTCTGGACTACGAAAGTGAAGATTGGGAAGACTAACGTGTGTAGATAGCATATGTAAAATAGAATAAAAGGATAGCTCTCTAGTGAGGACATAGGACCTTTCTTGCTGTAAGTCTTAAGCAATAACCTCTCGGCAAAATAATATCTCACTGCTGGCTCCGTAAACTCTAATAAAATAATCTCAATATTTTCCTAATTTATATAATTTGGGGGAACGTTTTCAAGATTAAGGTCCTAGACTCATTGTTCTTAAGAATATATTATTAGCTTAGGCGAAATGACTCGATTTATACCAATTAAAAAACGCTAAAAAAGCAGCTTCCGGCTTACAGCCTCGTTTTCATGCTATAGGAAAAAGGGACTTATGTTGTAGGTCCTGTTTGGAGGTGTTCCCGTGCTTAGATCTTTAGAGACTTTTAGTATGTTCATGTATAGAGTATTTCTAACTGGTTAATGATTAGAAAGCTTCTTTTGCAATTAGTAACAGGTCCGACCACAAAATGCCTGAACTACTTCTCAGTGTTGGAAATCCTGATGAAATATGTTCCATCTGGTGACTCTCTACAGGTGGCGCCCTTGAAATCGAGGTTTGCAAATTGTAAAGTGCTTTAATTAATCAAGGGATTTAATTATTCAACAGTTATACGCTTGATTATCCTCTAAACGGTAAAAAGATAGGGACTTCTGCTATCGTCGGTTTTCTGTTGTTTAAATTTTTCTTGACACACTGACTTGCTCTCGTTTTTGAAATATAGGTAATACCGCGACGAAAACGATGATGTGAGTCCAACGTGTACATGTCATTTCCGAAATTTTACTCCTGACTAGTACTGACTAGTACAAAGCTCACTTACAACTAATATCTGAGAATCAAAGGACATTGATTTTTTCGAAAAGTCTATGATCAAAACCAAAAAATTTTGGATATAATTTTAAAAAGAGTAAAAATCTCTTTTATTTTTAAAGAGAAATAATTAACTTCACGTTCCCTTAATCACTTTTTGTTGATAAGTTACCAGCTGAGTGCTACGTTACACCCATGTTTTTTTTGTCAAAGAAATAATTATGCTAGTATTGTAATAGCTCTGTGGAAGAGATTTCGAAACGGATACGCGACGCTTAAAAATTTTACTTTTGCGAGCAATCTCATAAACTAGGTTAATAAATTAGTCGTTTATGACAGCATCGCAAGTCAGAGTAGAGAGACAATTGAATAAAAAGCAAACCATTTTAGATAATAATATTAAATGGCAAAAATAAAAAAACGTACCCCCTCTTGAAATAACTAAGTGAAACTACAATCGCAAATAGTAAAAAAGATCGAGGCGATTCTTACCTTTCGGAAGACGTTTACCTTTCACTCCTAGCTGTTAACTTAAAATAAACGTCTTGACAGCGGACAATAAACAATTATTGGACGAGGTTGAGCAAAATATCGTGATTTGTCAATGGCGAGCAGATCACTTATTTGCCGATGCCGAAGGCAGAGGCAAATAATTGATCTGCGAGACAATGTGCACAAGACAACGGCTCATGCATTTAACCAGCACGCTTGTTTCACAATTATTTATTCCTATCCAAGTGGTGTAAGATGATATTAAGCGCGCGCACACTGCTTTCATTTCGTTCAAAACTTTAATATTCTGCAAAAAAAATACAAAATTAGTAAATTCCGCTTTCGCCAATAATTAATTGCCACACTTTAATGGCTCGCTTGCCCGCGTTTGAGTTTGGGCTTTTCCTTCTCGTTTAGCTATGAAATTTCCGCTTGAAATACAGTGTTGGCTTCGGCGAAAGCGTGTCTTTGATGATATCCATCTTTTGAGAGCTGAAAAACCGTTGGAGACCGAAATGTGTTCCCACAAGTGAAGCTTTCGTGTACAGTTCGCCATTCTTTTTCCTTGCTCCGGCGTAAAACGTTCTTAGAACAACTGCAAATTGTATCAAACCATGAATATGGTTTAACGTTCGACATAAGAAGCTCCTTCTCTTCGACTTTTCTCTCTTCTAAATATTGTCGAAATATGTTTACAGCAACCTTAGTTACTTTCTTGGTATTATCGCTGTTTTTGTTCAATTAGACAATTAAGAACACTCTCTGTTAGCTCTAGAAATCTTGCCGCCGTGGTGGAGTTGAACTGGTGACTCTCAACTGCGCAGGAGCAGAATTATTCGCGGCAAAACAACTACGCACCGTAATGCGCATGAGCAGACAACTATTTGTAGGCAGTTATTTGCAGTGACGTAATGGTCTTTCGGCCAATTAAAATGCCGAATAAAACAACATGAATGATAACAACTGTTTTGCGTTTCAACGTTTTGAATTATTTAGAAGTAAAAGTTTCCTTGTATACTTGATTGGCTAAAAATAATATGGGGATAAGTGATAGGTATACGTTAAATAGGACTAAATACTGTTTAATTTGGACATAATCAAGATGAGAAAAACTTCCATTTAACTTCTAACTTCCATTTAGACTGCAATTTAGCAATCACAGGAACATTTTTTAATCTTATTATTTCCAAATTGAAGAAGCTTGTAATCCTTTTAACTATTTTGTGCTCTGGACCATGAGCTATGGAATTATAACCTCTGACCCCGGTCGGGATGAAGAGAGAGGTAATGCAGTTTGAGATCAGCCTCACAAAAACAAGAAGTTCCGCATCTACTGAAATTATCGCCCAGGGCGTTAATTCAAGGGTTCTTTGATTCCTGGTCAGGTGTTCATTGTACTAGAGCTGAATAGGTCATTTTCATATAGGTCTTTATTTATTACAAAAACAGTAACAAGTCCCAACTCAAATGTTTGTAAATTGTGATGAAACAGTTAAATTGGTTTCTAAATATTGTTACGTTTTTTCGCGGTAAAAATAGTAATACGCGAGTTTTTCAGTGTGGCGTGAAGATACTTTGTACAGGTGACGCCCTCGAAAACCAGGTTTGCTATTGTGAGGTGAGTTATGAATTGAGACAGGCATAAATTCTCTATAGATGCTTGAATGGTCACTAAAATGAGAAAAGCTGAGGCCCTTTTCTTTGATCAGGAGTTTGAAACGGACTAGATGAAGAAATATTAAGCAGGTAGACGTCGCAATGAAAATGGTAATGCAATAGTTTTCAGTGAATCCTCGTTAACCAACATGGGAAAAAAAAACGACCAGTATTGAAAAAGGGAACTTTAATAGTTACACTTGACAACATGAAATTCAACATAAAACTACAATAAAATTAGTGAGTGTAACATATATCTTAGAACTAAGAACTATTTTTAAGCTCTCGTTACGACCACTCTTGTAAGCAACCAGCTCTCGTTACAACCAGCATTGTGAAACCCTGTTTGAATTGTCACTTAAACGGCTCTGCAAATAAATCCACCCAGAGATTTTGGTCTGTGCTTTTAGGGTTGAACCACTAGATCATTGCAGATTATTGTGCCAGTTTCCACAAAACCAACACCTGTACGTTTTTAATACATCGTTATTCTTTTAAACAATGCACTTTTCACATAACAAATGGCTAAAAAAAGAAATATAAAGACACAAGGTAACCAGGCAAGCTCTCTTCTGGAACCCGCAGGAAGCGAACAGGTCTTAAAAATACATGGAAGCGTCAGCTAAGAACTACGGTAAGCTTGGTTTAGTTGCAAAGCCCAGATTCGAGACAAGTAGCGGAGGACTTTAGAGGCACTTTGTTCCTCGGTAGGAACCAAGGCCCAGCTCCAGCAGTTACCAGCCCATCTCACGAGGCTACTTACAGGCCTAAAGTGGACATCACCTCTTAACCAAAGCTTAAAAACTCCAACAGTATTAACCAGTAACAACGATGCAACATTATCCCACAAAGCCCAAGCCCCGTCGCTCTCGCGATCGTGCTATGGAAATCTCTGATTTCAGGCTAATTTTTAGACACTCAAATGCTAGAAATCCCGTCTTCCAGAGCGTGGATTAGATCAATTGATAAAGATCGATAATGTTCGGTGCAAACTATCAAGTTGTGGCCAATTGAGATGCAATGCGCTGGTAACACTGAGCTTCCTCCCTAGAGTAGGTCCTCATACCAAAGTAAGCACCTCATCTTTGGACTTACGAGTCGGAGGGTGGGGCAAAATTTTCATGCATTACTATGAATGATGCTTGTGAACATCCGAGCCCATTCTCGCCAAGCCGTCGTTTAATTTTTCGTTCAGGAGGAGAAAGTGGAGAGGGACGAACAGTCACTATCTCTTCCATGAAATCATCGTCATTCTCTAACAAATGTCCACGCAGCACTAGGGGTCCAGGTAGCTGGTTTTCCCCTGAAATGAGAATCTCTAGAACGAAGTCTGGATTGCATGAGTAGGAAGCGCTGAAGCAATCTGATAATAAGTACGATGATACTCAGAAGAGCTAAGGGGTTAGTTGTAAATAAAATGTGGTGCTACGTCAGTGAGGCAGTGAAACACAAAAATTTTTCAGGTGAGTTGATAAGGTAAATTGGCCACCATAAAGAGTCCCTTCGTCCGACAGAAATCGAGTGCAATAAGCAAGTGACTCCTAAATCAATTGTAATTAAATCCTTGACAAGTTACATTGTGCAGTGCAAAAAATAATAATTGTGCACGTACTTTTTCGAACGTCTTTTTCTTTTTTCGTCTTTCCTTTTTTTTTTTTTGAAGAGCCTTTTTGTCGGGGCGGTTTGAATACGTTTTTTCAGATCCGTTTTCTAAGTAATTCAAAGTTAAGTCAAGTAGATGGTCAAACGCATCTTTCAGACCTTTTTGGTTCGAATAAATGTAGTCAAACGTGTCTTGCAAACTTTTTAACGCTTTTTGAACGTGTTTTCCAGATGCTTTCTTTCCGAACGCATTTTTCTACACGCGTTTTTGAACACGTTTCTCTGGAGACGATTTTTTTTAATGAGCTTTCCAGGCCCCCAGATGAGTTTTTCTAAGTAAAGTGAAAAATTATGTCAAGTGAATGTGATCAAACGCGTCTCTCGGACTTTTTGGGAGATCGATCAAGGGACGGATCATTAGAAAAGTTGTGGGGGGTGGGCAATTTTCGAGCTGCACGAATTTTTTTCGTTAACTTTTCCCTTGCAAAAAAGCAAAGACGAAGTCACGCAATTTATTGAACAAGCAAATAGTCACCATCCCACCATCAAGTTTACGGCTGAGGTATCTGACACAGATACTACTTTCCTTGACACGAGAGTTTACCAAGGCGAAAAACTCGCAAACGAGTCTATATTGGACATAAAAACGCATTTCAACTCCTACGTTCAAAACTGCAGTTTCAAACTTTAAAACACATCTCAAGGGAAGAGGGTACCCCGAAACTCTGGTTTCAACAACCCTCCCTAAGATTTAATTTGAGGACAGAAAACTTGCCCTTCAACAAAGGCCACACAAAACACGCAAATCTTACCTTTTGTCACACATTATCGTCCATCAGTGCCTAATTTAAGGCAAATACTTATGCAAAACTGGCATTTAATTCAACAAAAACGTTTGCTTAACAAGATATTTAAGGACCCCCGATGGTTTCATACAAAAGTGGCAGCTCCCTAAAAGACATACTCGTTCGAGCCAAACTGTGAACTGGTTAATACACGTGGATAGGAGTAATGTAGGCCTGTCACCCCATTGTTAACACATTTCCCTTGTAGGAATAGTTTTTCCCTATGCAAGAACCTTTTTTTCTGGGCTACTTGCTGTGCATGAATTTATTTCTCTCAATTTTCCCTTGCATGAATTTTTTTAGTACTTCTCCTGCTTCCCCCCCCCCCCCTTAACTTTGCAAATGGTCCATCCCTAAATGTGGTCAAACGAGTCTTTAAAGCTATTTTTGGACACGTTTTTGAACGTGTTTTCCAGACGCGTATTTCGAACGCCTTTTTCCAGACACATTTTTCGAACGCGTTTTCCAGACGCATTTTCGAACACGTTTTTCAAATTCATTTTTAGACGCAGAAATGTGGTCACCCGCATCTTTGAAACTTTCTGGGATCGATTAAATGTGGTTTAATGTGAGGCTTTAAAACTTTTGTGGACGCGTTTTTGAACGTGTTTTCCAAAGGCCTTTTTTCGAAGCGTTTTACGGATGCGTTTTTGGAAGGCGATTTCTGGACGCGTTTTCCGCTTGCTTTTTGCAGACGCATTTTTCGTACACGTTGTTCAAATGCGTTTTTAGACGCGTTTAACTACATGCGTTTTTTGAACGCGTTTGGTCTAGCCGCGTCTCACTACATGCGTTTTCGAACGCATTTTTCTAGGTTTTTTCGCATCGAGATGTGTCGTTTTCATCATTTATTTGTTTTTCCTCTTGTTTACTTTGTCCTTCTAGCCCCTTCTTTCTTTATAAAGTATAAAACTTAACAATGCCTCGGTGAATACCTGGTCTTTCCACCGCCAAGCGGTTAAACAGTTTTCACCAGGCCCTTGTGTTTTACTAATTAAGGTTAGCCGAAAAACAGCACATGTCCAATGGGGATGTCCGTGGAGAACCTTCTAACATTGAGAATTTTTAGACTTCAGGTTCAGGCAACGAGTTACTCAGGTCAGAAATACAAAAACAGTCGAGGGTCACCGATTTACTCTGATTTTGGAGGGGATAGAATTAATTTTAATCTTCACCAGTCGGTAGAACTTTAACTCAATATGTTTCGACATCTGTTTCTTATCGACTGCGATGTCGCTTGTTCCTTTCTTCTCGACTGACTTTGCAGTTCGGTGACTCGTTGTTGTTCCCTTCTTAACCGCCCTTCTTGCCCTCGCAAGTCCCTATTTTGTTGTCTCAATGTGTTGACGTCTTGCTCGTTTCTTCTCAAATCACTTTGTAGCTCAGTGACTCGTTGTTCGTGTTCTCTTCTGAACCGTTCGTCTTGTCGCTCTGACATCGAGATGTGTCAACACCGCTTTAATAGTAATAATATTAAAGCGCTACCGTTGCTGCGATGTCATTAAGAATACTCTAGAGACTATTGTTGCACTCAGAAAGTTCCTTCGAGGTGTGATTTAGTTTTATCACACATCGGTTACATATTCTAAGCAGGACGCCGTTAGACATTTGTATTTTTACCTTTGCTGAGGAAGGCAACAGTAGTGGCCGAAACGTCCATAACCATATTTTAGCCAGTGTCAACTTTTTAATTCTTTTTTTATCAAATTTTTAACATGCCTGGCTATACACCGAACATTTTTAATAATTAACATCTTTTGATATATTTTGGATCGATTAAATGTGGTCAAACGCGTCTTTCAAACTTTTTGGGATGATTAAATGTGGTTAAATGAGCCTTCTCCGGACGGGTGTTTAAACATGTTTTGCAAATGCATTTTTCGAACGCGTTTTTCTAGGTTTTCGCATCGGGATGTATAACACTTCTTCAATAATAATAACAACAATTATAATGGTGATATTAATAATAACAATAATAATAGTAATAATAATGATAATTAACGTCCTGTAATATTTTTATAAACTATTTAAATCAAGTTTCTGCGCCTACATGCAGATGACACCACACAGTATAATTCGAGCGCGTGCCCTGCAGTTGTCGGGTACACGCTGCAACAAGGACATTGAAAGCTTATCTGGAAGGTTTTCTGAGAATTTTCTTCAAGTCAATGGCTCCAAGACCCAGACAATTATTTTGGACAGATCACATAATGTCTATGGTCTTAAAGCTTTTGACAATGTCCTCGACGTCATAGACACTTTCGACCCTTGGGGTTTTATTTGACAAGATCTCAACTATGAAATCGTATATTAAAGAAACGCTTCGAAAGGTGTATGGGAAAATATCTGCGTTGCGACACACCATGTGCTTGGTACCTATTGATACTATTGATACATTAGTCATTATCTGCAAGGCTTTCATTCTGCCTCACCTTGAATACTATAGTCCCTTATTACAGGGAATTAGTTAGTTTTGCTTGCATCTTAAACGTTCAACGTCAGCGTTAGCGTTGCGCTTCAACTGTACAAACAGCTTTGTGGTCACACAGTCCTTAAAATTTCAACTCTTGGTATTGCGACAAAATAATCAACAGAGTATATTGGTTGCATGCTTCGTTTCTCTTTACACCATACACCACACAAAATTCTTTCCCCTCCTCACCCTGACTCTCATTCAGTTGTGTTCAACGCATTTATTGAGGAGATGAAGTTCAATGATAATTACTTTTAAATAAACAACATGTTTCATTTTCGAGTCGGTTCACTTAAGCAAGATTGTTGCATTCAACTAATCTCGCTGTTCAGCTTTAAAAACAGGTTGACAAACGTATTATTGAGAAGACTAAGTCCAATTATTTCTTTCGCCTAAGCAAATTTTGCTTGCTCATTCTGATTAAACCGCCTGCCGAACGTTGATCAAAAAGCCTTCTTTCTATCCTATCTTATTTTTAAGTGCAATTACAGGGTCACCTGTGCCTTGAAAAATTAAAGTTTAGCGATCTTTTTTTTTCTTACTTTCTTTCTTTCTTTCTTTCTTTATTTATTTATTTATTTATTCGTTCTATTATGTATTCTTCTTCAGCACAACTGTTAATGTTGAACTATGTTCACTACTCCTTCCTTGGACGTTTTCGCAAGTGGAACGTTTTTTTGGGTTGATCTTTAGCAGCTCCAGGAGTGGTCGATTTATTCGTGACTGGTGGTGCCATTGCCGGAGGAGATGTAATGGCCATGCACGTGGAGGGTTTTGAATACAACGCGTCCTTCGATGTGTCATACAATCCTGCCCACGACTTCACGTTACCCACACCTGCGTTGCACTTTTCAGATTGCATGGCTATTTCTTGGCTTGTGAGGACTTGATCCCATACATTGACTTGCGAGAGCAGAAGTTTATTGGAAGATGTAGATTCATCATTTGGTCCCAAATACAAGCCCCAACTAGAAATGGCTCTGTAGGTATGACGTCCCGAGCTTCCTTTCTTTCCATCTACGTAGAAAGCCCAGGCAAATGTCGTGCTAGACCAGACATTGCACACATGATGCCATCTCTTGTCCAAGAGAACGGTAAGTCTGCGAGTAAATAAGAAATTATAATAAGTGTAAAAAATACAGTCCAACCTTACAACTTAAAATGAACAGGAACAAGATTAGATAGATTAGATTGCTTAAGGCGCGCGGTATCACGTTACGAGGATGGAAAATAACAACCTCAGTAACCTTAACCTGCGTAGCTGGCGGAATTGTATTTGCTCTCGTAGTTTTGGCGGCGAAGCCGCCATTCTCATAAAGGGCGAAGCTCTTAGACTCCTAAGAACAAATTCTTCAGAAACCACTTTTGAAGAGAACATGGTAAATTTCAGAGCACGCTTGGTCGCAAGGGGCTACCCACGAAATCTGATAGATAAACACCTATCAGAAATAAACTTCACAGAAAGGAAGTCAGCGCTTAAACAGAACAAAAAAGGTACGAAAGATATTTTGCCTTTTGTCACACAATATGAACCAGCAGTGCCAAACATCAAACAAGTTTTAATGAAAAAATGGCACATCATAGATGAACAACCACTACTCAAACAAATTTTCAAAGATCCACCTATCATATCTTTTAAGAAAGGAAAACCTTTAAAAAGATATGCTCGTTAGACCAAAAGTATAAAAGGTTCTCAAATATTTCACACCGGTAGAGACTGCGCGGCCTGTCACGCCTTGCTACCTCCTACCAAAACTTTGCGCGCGCGAACGATCCCGCCGGCTACGCAGGCTACAGCAACCTTATTTAGTAATTTCGTCTTTATTTATTGTTCATAGGTTTTATTTCGAAACTTTATAACACTGAACTCTGAATCAATCACCTTACATCATGGTAGCCACGCTTATATTGAACAAAGCGTCACGTTTCGTGTCAAGCGAAGTTGAAAATGCGCTTCAATGGATGAACTTGTCATGTAAGAGACAGTTACAGTGGTGCATTGTTTTTTGCAAAATTGCAAATATGACATCTAAATTTCTTAAATGGGCAGAGATTTTCATAAGTACAAGTTGTAAAAAGGACGACATGACGGCCGAAATAACGACGACTTGTAGGGGCTTCATGTCATGATCACTAAATTTTTTAAATAACTGGAATGCTTTGCCTGACAATGTACGAACACTTCAAAGAACAGGCCCCGGTTCCTGGAAAGGCGATTAGCGCTAATCGAGGGTTAAATCTCGCTAATCGAGGATAAAAATTTATCCCTCGGTTAGATTCTGTTCCTGAAAGCACGATTAGCGTTAATCTCGGGATAAACGGCGGGTTAAATTTAATCCACCTAGCGAGGTCGATTAACTCGCTAATCGGGGGAAAACCGTGATCAAAACAAACAAAATGGCGGACTTATTGTTCCCATTAATTGTACCGCAAATGCGCGAAAGAAGGTTTCGTCAACAAGAATTTTCCCTTGACGAATTTTCTGACGAAGAACTTCGCTCCAGATATCGTTTTGGCAGCCAATCTATAGAATATTTAACAGAAATTATCGGAGATGACCTGCAGCGACCGACGAAGCGTAATCACGCAATCACTCCGACACTGCAAATTCTTGTCGCCCTACGTTTTCTTGCCAGTGGGAGCTTCTTACAGGTCATTGGTGACACCTTTGGTCTTCCAAAGTCTACCGTTTTGAGAATAGTGACGGATGTGACCCTGGCTCTTGCCCACAAGCAGAGTGAATTTATCGTGTGGCCGTCAGACCCGTCGAAATGCACGAAGTGAAGAGAGGTTTTTTCGATAAAGGAGGCTTCCCGGAGTTGTTGGATGCATCGATGGGGACCCATGTCAGGATTCAGGGGCCAAACAGGAATGAAAATGATTTCGTCAATAGAAAGGGATATCATTCGATAAACGTCCAAGCAGTGTGCAACCACAAAGGTAGGAAAACGAAGCGCCATTTAATGAGCTCCTGCTTCCATAGCTGCGAAATGTTAAACAATAAATCGGCAACTATCAAGGTCTTCTCCAAAGCTTAAGTGGGAGAGCGGCATAATGCTGACCTTGCCACTGGCTGCTTGGATTTTTTGACTCATGAAAGGTCAGGGAAAACTTGTAGGCAAAAACACATAAAGGCGCACACACACACACACACAAAAAAAGACAACAAAAACACAATGCGGACCGCAGCGGAAACAGCGAAGTTGACTTATTTTTCTCGTCTGCAGGGGGTTGTTTTTTTGTCGTGCACGGGTTTGTTTTCGAAAGTCAGAGGTTGGTAATTGGTAAAAAATTATATAGCACGTTTTCTAAATTTAAATTTGCTGTATGTTTTTCCAGGGATGTTTACCAACATCGTAGCTAGATGGCCTGGAAGCACACATGTTAGTTTTGTGTTCAATAACTCCCGAATTGGACAGAGGCTGGAAGCTCAGTCTTTCTCACTGGGAAAGGGTTTACTCCTGGGAGATAGTGGGTACCCTTGTAAGCCGTATCTGATGACCCCCTACCTCAACCCAGCAACAGCGAAACAAGAAGCATACAACAAGGCCCATACAACTACCAGGGTGGCCATTGAACAAGCCTTTGGCTGGTGGAAACGCAGGTTTCATGTGCTTCACTCTGAAGTACGGATGAAACCTGAAAAGACTTGCATTGTGATAGGTGCATGTGCTGTACTTCATAACATACAGAGAAATGAACCCATTGATTGTGATGCACGAGATGTCGATGACCAGCCAGACGTTGCTGCATATTGTGGCCCTGAAAATGGAAAGGCCATCAGAGACCATATATGTAACACCCTTTTTTAAATTTCCCTTGATGCAGATTTAAAAAAAAAAGTTATCAGTAATTCATTATTGCCACCAAAATAAACAAGTATGCTTTCACCTAAGTATGCCCACCCCTCCCCCCCCCTACCCCAACTTTCCCCCTTCCAGTCTGGGGCATTAGCATTTTGCAAAAGGAAAAAACTCAAATGATCAATGTGGGACAAAAGTGTCAAATTCTGGCTCATATGAAAGTATCTAAAGAATTGAGAAGTGCTTTCCCTAAGTAAAATTTCGTTGGTGGTTTGCACGGTGGCTATGGTGGGATTCAAAGCAATGAATTTTTCATCCTCTAGAGTCTTTAGGAAGAAAACTATATTATTTAAAGTTATTGATTTCTATTGTTTCTGAACACCATAACAGCTACCATACAACCACCTTTATATCCTCTTTTGACCTCAACAAAGCAAGCTTTGCTGAACTTATCACTAGTAGTGAAGCCAAGATTACTAGTGCAAAAGGCCTCAGGATACATAAGGTGTAGGCTAATCCCCAAAGTTCTGACATGAGAATAAGCTGTACACATGAGGAAGGGGTGCAAATGAAGTGGGCATTTTTAGTATTTTATTCACAGTTCATTGACCCTGTTCACAGCATTGTTATACCTCTTTTAAGTGAAAGAAAATTATTCAAATTTAAGAGACAATCATGAAATATTTTTCCATCTATTTACATACACAAGTTCCATATTCCAAGTTAATAGTTCATTGTAAAGAACAAATTGTGCCTTTTCAAATAAAATCTAATAAATTCAATGTATCCTCACAGAAAAGAAAAGAAAAGAAAAGAAAAGAGAGTACCGCTATAAAGTGAATCTTGACAAAGTTATACAGCATACACAGGCATGAATACAGCCTGAGAAAGAAACCACCACTGCAATAACAGCTGTTGGCCGGCATTTAATTCAGACCCCAAACTTCAAATAAGCCAAACTCTCAAATGATGCATAATTTACGTGAATGTATTTCTGAATATCACAGGAACAGTCATGTATAAAACCTTATGAGTGATGTAACATTGAATTACCTTTACATGCAGACAATACTGCCAGCTAAACAGGCTAAGCAAAAGAAAAAAAATTAATAAAAAACTAGTCCTTTAAATCATAAAACCCAGCATATGGCTGAAAGCTTGGCATTGTAAACAAGAGAATACAAACACAGCCTCTCAAAACATTGTGTACACAGCTGGTGAGCTGGTGAGGGGACGACTTCACTTTCTGCTGCAGCAGCTGCACCTGCAGCTCGAACTTTTTCCTCTTTAACACCGTGTTTTCTTTCTGGTTGACCAGACACTCATACTGTAGTTGCAACAGATCCTCGTTGCTGACTCGCTTCTTTCTGTGGATCTTTCTCGAGATTTCTTCAGTGTTCACAGCTGGCTTCTTTCTTGGTCTTGACGGACCAGGCTGAGATGTTTCATTACCAACATCTTCAAGTTCACATTGCTGAGAGTATTCCTCTGCAAAATATTTGGATCATAATTACAAGATCAGTTGTAAGGAATTTCTTCCTTGCTTTTAATGGGAACAAAATCTGCTAGCAATAAACTACCTACTACCTGATTCCTCATATTCTCTTTTACAGTGATTTCTTGACAAAAATGATTTCACTGAATCTTTTTCAAAGAACAACTTAGATGTTATAAAAGTCCAAAAGGTATCTTACAGTAAATGAAAAATAATTCAAGCTCATTTCACAAGATCGACAAGGTTATTGATTAGAGCTCAAGAAGGTCAATAGGAACACAGAAATTGATCAGTAGCAAGCTGTTGATACATTTTGTTGAAAATAGGTGCGTTCGATGAGTAGAAAGTCAACAATGATCATGGACAACATGGAAATAGTCACCGTTCGAAAATCCACATCATAAGCTTAAGCTTATATAAACTTACTTTTTTGGTGGAAACCAACTGGAGGAAAGATAGTAACACTTCACTAGAGAGCTCAAATACCACTTCTCGAAGCAAAAAGGCAAAGTATAACTTACAAACGCTCGTCTTTTTATGTCGATCCGTATCATGCTCCACGGCCGCATGCAAAAAGCAACAATAACATGATATGGCGGACAACCATCACATGACCTTCATCAATAAAACAATTATGTACTCACCCGCCCCTCCGTCGTCGCAACCAGTCTCAAATCCCTCCAGCCCGGAAAATGCAGGCGTACCTTCCAAAAGCTCAATTAATTTCTCACTAGACTGTGAGGGTGGCTTTGGCGGTGGTCCGCGGCCAGTTTTTTTGGACTCTCGTCGGAAAGTGTTGAATTCCTTTTTAGCGTCGGAGTGAAGATTCTTCCATTTATCTTTGACTTCTTGTACGGAACGACTCGCCTGGCCCACCGCGTTTACTTCTCTTGTGATTTCCTCCCACATTTCCTTTTTTGCTTTGTTCGTTATATTATTCGTCAGTTTTGACTGAATTATGTGAAGATTTTTCCCCACGTATTCTGTAATAATGGCAATTTCGCTGACGGAAAAATTTGGTTTCCTTTTCCTCGCCTTTGGCTCAACTTCTACCACTTCATTCTCCACCATTTTTTTGCCGAATTTTTTTCCGGCACGTTCGCGCTCGACCTTCTTTTCTCGCGCCATGGATTAAAAAAACTGGTTTAACTGGTTTATTCTGACACTAATCCAAGATTAGTTAACCAAGGGATAAAACTGCTTTTCAGGAACACCTTTTTATCCCTGAATTAGTTATTCTAAGGATAAGGAATTTAATCGTGGATTAACTGCTAATCGGGGGATAGTTTAATCGGCTTTCCAGGAACCGGGGCCAGGTAGTTTCAAAAGACATTCTGGAACTTGGAGAGGGAAAAAGTTGTGCACACTTATTTTTCGTACCTTTTCTTTCCTTTCGCTTCATTTATTTGTTTATTTATTAGGTCTAGATAAACGTCGAACTTAACATGTGCCGAGCCTAATGCAAATTAGCAGAAACAATGGTTGTTTACCATTCACACGGGCAGACTGGTCGGTTTGGGCAAATGGTAAGCAAATTTCCGTATTAGAAAAATTCTGTTCGGGACTGGCGCTTACCATTTGCAGAAATCCCTACCATTTACCAAAAAAAAATTTGCACGACTGCGACGGCTAACGAGAAGGTCGCAAAACAAAAGCTTTGATTAACAAAACAACGACTGTGCACGTGCGTTATTTTTGGTATATTTCTTTGTCATTCTGTGCACAACTACAACGTGAACTGATGACCAAATTCAACGTTTTGTGTAGAACGCAAACACACGACGGTGAATTTTCGTTTTTATAATAATAATAATATAATAGTAATAACTTTATTCACGTGTCAAGTGATCTAGCACCCTGTAAAGACAGGGCGCTAATTGGGGACAGAGCTATTTTCTAAGTAAGGGTTAGACAATGAACGCGAGTGTTCTATGGGATATAGTGTCCCGAGCAAAGATAGAATGCCACGAGGCCGCAGGCCGAGTGGCATTCTACCTTGCGAGGGACGCTATATCCCATAGGACACGAGCGTTCATTGTCTAACCGTCTTAGAACATGGTCACACCCACGAAGAATTTCGTTTTTGCGTGCAGATTGTATTTTTGCATTTTAATTTTTTAGTTCTCACCTTGAAATCAAGTTGCTATTTTGTTTACGATATTTTTGCTATTGTACGCATGCCTTTGAGGTGCAATGTTTTAGAGTGCTTCACCGCGCGGCTTATCGCAGTTGGTGTGTAAACAGCCATGAGCCAATACACGGAAATTTGGAACTCGAGGCAGTGATCGCCGCTAAAGATTTTCTAGATTTACACCGGTGAAAGCAGTCTTCGAGGCGCTGCAACCACCGACACCAGCAAGTGGGGAACCCGCAGGAAACTCCAAGAGGCCAAATTAAGTCAAGTTCAAGTAGAACACTCGTAGTCTGGCAAACACGGAGAAACAAGTCTGTCCCTCTGTTTCAATTAAGGTCTGAACAGTTCGTATTTCATGTAAAATAATGGTTTTTCTTTCGATTTGCTTTTTGCTATGCTATTATACTGTAAGATTGCATTTTTTTGTTAAAACGCAAAAAATAATGAGTGTTTCTAGCCGTTGAAGCTGTTGATTTTATCGATTTAGTTATAAATATTCACAGAGAATTTGTGCACTCATTAGTAGTTTCTACTTAGTCATTAGTATGCTCTATATAGAGCATACTAATGAGGCTTCCAAACAAAGGAAAACAATGCCTCATTAGTATGCTCTATACAGAACCACTAACGAATGACGAATGCAGAAATTCTCTGTAATTTTACCCCCGCAATTTCCCTGTGCTTCAAAGCCCCCGCCACTTTACATAATTTAAGACAGTTTATGGAATATAGAGCATCGAAATGCTGGACACTGATTGGATGAGTGGGTGTGACCATGTTCTAATTAATTTTTTTAAATAAGTTCTTCCTGAACTGATACGCCGTCCTTATAACTTCAGCTCCTGGATAATTCAACTGCATTAGACAGGTTAAACGAGTCGGAATAATTGCCAAGAAGTTTCAAAGATTGTGAAGTCATTTTAAAAGTGAAGTTTTCCTTCCCGTTAAGCTCCCTAATTAGTTGTTGTTGGGACAGAAAATGGTTGCGAGAGCCTGAAACTGGTATCAAAGATGAGGTTTGAACAAATGGTACAAGAATTTCCGTTTGGAACATTCTGTCCGGAAAAACAGGACTACCTTTTCAGACGTTCCGTTGCTCCCGGAAATTTTCCACTGGAACGACCCGAAAGGTCGTGTACCATTTACTTTCCAACCGGAATTTCCGGAAAGTTGTTGTAAATATATGGTAAACAGCCAATAGCTTATGCTAACTACCATTAGATTCGGCAGATGACAAGTTCAAAGTGTGACCTAATTCTTACTCAAATACTCTAAAAAACAGTACAAAGATCCCGACTTGCCATTGTGGTAAAAATATTCCTTTTTGAAAAAAGACTCATATAATAGGATTTTTCTAGTTCTCTGAGAAACGTTTGGAAGCTAAGAATTTCAGTTCATTGCACTTGCAGTAAATTTTCTGTACCAAAGATAATGATGCGTTTCAGTTGTATAGGTTGGTACTTATCAAGTAACCAAACAAAAAATGAAATTGGAACGCGTGACCTATATTCGGCTCTCTGCAAAACATTTCAGATCTGTCCGACAGCACCGCCTTATCCTTTATTCGCTATATTGCGATTCCGTTACTGCCATTACTTTAGTTACTTTGTTCGGATTATCGTTTCTAATAAAGTGCGTTAACGTTATAAATACTGAAATGTAGTCTACATAATATCTGCTAAAGAACAGAAATAGTAATTTGAGAGGACTACGGGTCTTTTAAAAGAAACATTTGATTGGTATAATAATAATTAGAACTGCAACTGACGTTCTTGTTTGTTGCAGTTGCTTGGTTGTTTGTTTGTTTGTTTGTTTGTTTGTTGTGTAAAGGTTAGAATATGTCAATATCATTAATTTTTTCTTCCTTTATATAGCTGGTTATTATATTTGGAATACTACCTACCAAAGTTACTTAATTGCTAGTAAAAACGTCAACAATTGTACTTACGCTTGCTGAATAGTAGGGCTCTCTTCAAATATAGTGTATTTGTAATCTAAATAAATGCTGTCAGCTGTGCCTTTGAGATAAAAATCATTCAAGATTATTCCTGATGTTTGCCAGTCATCCGTCAACATAATAGCCTTGAACAGTTTCACGCCGTCAGTACCAGTGGGGGCATTCCAGTCGTCCACGAGTTTCAGCCAGAAACATATAGTGAGTTCTTCAAAGCCTGGTATCATTAAGGCTTGAACATAGGATCCAAGACCGTCTTCGATTTTTAAGTCGTAGGATTCTGAGAATAAGAGAAAAGTAAGGCTATAATGCTCGAGTCTTGAAAGCTGACCTCATGTATCCCCTTGCTTCTAGCTAGGGAATGGTGAATACATGGCCTTTATATCAGGACGGGGGCATAGTGGCATGTAGGACGACTGAAAAGATCTATTTTTACAGGGAAAGTGTAGTAGCTGAACAGACACTCTGACTGTCCCCGGTCCCCTCAATTAAATGATGCACTTTTTCCAATGAAAAAATGCTGAAACCTCAATTGATAACTCTCACCTACCATTCATGTCTACTCTCTATGTGGCTATACTTTATATCCCTGGAGAACAACTACAGCGGCAAAGAGCAAGGTAATCTCCCACGCAGACGTTCTTAGGGCTTTGTCACGTGTTTATCCTCGTGGGAAAGGATCGCGTGACGAAGCCCTAAGAGCGAGGCTAAGAGCAAGGGAGAGATTGCAATACGCGAAGCAATCTATAGGTGGACACATGCTACAACCTACAACACAATACAATAGTATACTATACTAAACTATACTATACCATACCATACCATACTATACTATACTATACTATACTATGCTATGCTCTGCTATGCTATGCTCTGCTATATGATACAATACAATATAATGCAATGTGAAGTGAAGAGATACGATGCTAGTACGCAATGCTTCCCATATAGGTATTTGGAACTAATTTACAATTTATTTCTGAAAATGCAATTATAAAAATTATTGTGTATAATGTAAAGGCAAGAGAGGATATCTTGGTAAAGGTTAATGTTGCATCGTCTTGTCTGAACCTTTCCCTCTGACTGACCCTTCCTTAAGTAATAATGAACTTTTTCCAATGAAAAAAATTGAATCCTCAATTGATGACTCTTACCTACCAGTCATTCTACTCTCTACGTGGCTATACTGCATATCCCTGGAGAACCACTACAGCGGCAGAGAGCAAGGTAATCTCCCACGCAGACGTTCTTCGGGCTTTGTCACGCGTTTATCCTCGTGGGGAAGGATCGCGTGACGAAGCCCCAAGAGCGAGGCTAAGAGCAAGGGAGAGATTGCAATACACGAAGCAATCTATAGGTGGACACATGCTGCAACCTACAACACAATACAATAGTATACTATACTAAACTATACTATACCATACCATACCATACTATACTATACTATACTATACTATACTATACTATACTATACTATACTATACTATACTATACTAACTATACTATACTATACTATACTATACTATACTATACTATACTATACTATACTATACTATACTATACTATACTATACTATACTATACTATACTATACTATACTATACTATACTATACTATACTATACTATACTATGCTATGCTCTGCCATGCTCTGCTATATGATATAGTATAAATGAAGTACAATACAATGCAATGTGAAGTGAAGAGATACGATGCTAGTACGCAATGCTTCCCATATAGGTATTTGGAACTAATTTACAATTTATTTCTGAAAATGCAATTATAAATAATTGTGTATAATGTAAAGGCAAGAGAGGATATCTTGGTAAAGGTTAATGTTGCAACGTCTTGTCTGAACCTTTCACGTCTTTCACGATACATGAAAGGAACGTTAACTATAAAACCTTATTTAAACGCAAACAGGAAAAGAACACAACCTACCGACACACTCTTTATCCTTGTTTATCATGTTTGGTGGGACACATTCATCTAGACATTGATTGACATCCGCTTTCTTTGCCACACGGCACTTACCACACGTTTTATCGTCGTTCGTTGAGGAACAGCCTGGAAACACAAAGAAATGACAAATGTTATGCACAGTTGTACTTTGGCAATGCGCATCGAAATATGGTACACAACAAAACGGTCAGTTTGACAGTCAATCACTCAGCCTTCAGTCAGTGTGACAGTCAATTTGACAATCTTACAGTCGGTCTCAATGGATCAGCCAGTAGCAAATTGTCTCTGTCAGTTTATTTTTTACAGCCTAAAACCACCATTAAAATGAAATAATGGACTAGTGGTGTTTATTTGCAAACAAATGGTTTAAGGGTTGCTGCGTTTCACACACACAGATGGTCAAAATGTAGCAATGAATCAATCACATTGAATGATGTTTTCAAACTCGTTCGTTTTACATCGTTCCGTACAGTTTTTCGCGTTTGGTTAGTGAGAGCTTATTAGTTTTTATTTCGTAAGACGGTAGAGCACTTGGCTTACTCTCACAACATGAGATTGCGGAAGTGCCTTTGTTTTAAGTGTATGTCGTTTAATGAACCAACGAAACGATAATCAAAACAGTTACGACAGCCTTAGCATTTTTAGAGCACACTACCTTCAAACGGATCGCAAGTTCTGTGGCAGTCCTTCACGCATAGGTTCTCTCTAGCATCCTTCACAGTGATGCCTTTACACATAATTTTGGTCTGTTTGCGCGACATGATATGAGCATCCATGATTTTTGCTGCATCGTCTTTGTTTCCAAAAGCATAAAAAGTAACCTCGAATCCCCTGTCCTTGTCAATCATGTTGAGGTAGACATTTCCGGTCTCTCTTGTGCCTTTGCTTTTGCCGTACTCAATCAAGGTTCTTTGACCAGAGATGGTGATGCAGACGAAGTAAGACTCGTACAACGAGCTTTCGCCCAATCCAACCGCATCCACAAGGGTCACAGAGTTATCGTCATTTACATTGCTGCCCTAATTCGAGAAGGGTTTAAAGAAAAGTACCGATAAAGAGCATATATCAAGAATGATGATCGCTTCCATGCAATAGCGTGTGTACACTTAACACGCTCTTGCAAATAAAGGATAAGGGGTCAATAACAGCTTTAATGAAATAATAACAATAACAATAACGATAATGTTGATGAAGATTATGATGATGATGATAATTTCTATCGATATTTAAAACATGTATTCCTAGCTCTTGCAACTTGTAACTTGTAAACTGTTAGAGCTTTTAGAAGGCTTATAGGTTACGGGATGCGCCCTCTGTGGTGGTGATCAGATTACATTCATGCGTTGCATACTGCATAATAATATATTAAGAATATATTAAGGATATTTTCCTTACTACTATTAATAATAATCAGCATCATCATCACCATCGCCATAATCATAATCATAATTCAGGCAAGAAGCTAATTAAGTGGCTCGTCTTTGGAGCCTTAAAGTAGCTGTCATCTCAGTACAGAGAGGTACCTTGGGTGAGGTGTCAAAGAACTTGCAAGAGTATCTACAGAAGATTAGCGTGAGTGTAAAAACAGAACTGTTGCAAAAAGCAGCTCTAGAATATATTAAGGATATTTTCCTTGAGGTATCAGTGAAGACAACCCAGTTTAATTTGAAGTCTTTCTCATACTGATATATCCATCGGCTACCTGGTAGGGTCGTCTATCTGATAGTACAAAAAAGCCCTAAGCCCTTGCCATTTTTAAATGTAAAGTGAAGGAACGGTATTATTTTAGTGTTTTTATTTTTTTTTGTATTTTGAGGTTTTCATTATCTTTATTATTTTTTGGAACATATATCATTTTTTGTAAGATTTTTTCTTTTTTTCTTTTATTTGGATATACTAGCACATGCTCAAACAATAGAGTTCTTATATCGAAGGCACTATCGGTGATAGGTTGAATTGCCCGAGGGAATTTGATGTTCACAACAAATATTAGCCCAAGAACGTAGTACGAGGGCCCACATGAAGTTTGAACATCACATTTCCGAGGGAACCTATCGCACACAGGGCCTGAGACAGAAGGACTCTATTGTTTTCATTGTAAAACGCTAGATTTTGAGCGAAATTGCCAAAAACGGGCACTTTAATGCGCTCATAGGTGCCCCCTTAGGAGACACTATCGCGTCACGTGATCGATTTCGACCAATGGGATCTCCCACGCCAAAATTTAGCGTTGTACTATAAACGTGTATAGCGAGCTACCTAAAAGTAAACAAAGTTAATGTATGTAACGCTATACAGGCAGTCATCTGTGCCCTCGCGTCTAATAACCAGCGCCTATATGTGTACTGCGAAATTGGTTGAAATAATCTTAGGAATACCTTAAACATCCTAGCTTTATCGGGCGATATTTCAACACCATAACGCTTTTCCTTGTCACTTGGCTTTGCAGAAAACAAAACATAAATCGTTCCACTTGAGGCAGCGGTGAAATGAAGACACTTTCCTTTCATATCTTCGAGTTCCATACGCAAGGCGTTGGACCACTTTGCTTGACAAGGCACTGGTTTTGGTGGTTGGGCGGAGGGATCTTCTGTTCGTTTAGCCAGCCTTCCTTTACTCAACTCTTTAATGTGAGCTAAGCGCAGTCCTTTCAGATCAGCCAAAAGCGCTGGAAAAGTCTTCTTCGCTCGTCTGTAATCTTGTTCTTCCAGAACAAGACTGCCGTCTTTCTCTTTGTACGACAACGTAAGACCAAATATGGATATCTTTTGCTCGCGCGTGTCACTTTCCTTTTTACCAAAACTGCTGTACAAGTGGAAGACATTATTTTCATCGCTTGTGTACCACTGTCCGTCTCTGTTTAAATGAATCCAAAAAGATTAGTTACGAAAAGTGTCAATGTATCTGCGCATGAGTCAACTAAATACATTCGCCATATTAACCACGGAATAACACTCGACTAAGTCAGTAGCCAACACGGCTAGTTCTGTGCAACCGCGCTCATTTGGTTTGGAAAAGCAGAGGCAAGGAACAAGTTTAGTTGAAACAAAGGACTGTCAAGGTAAAAATAAATTGAAAGCTAAGCTTCAAGCGATCTGTAAATTGGTAGATGTACTAAATCTTGTAAAGAACCCCTTTCCTGTTTGGTACATGCATGGTATTCAGTAATAAAACCTACTATTAGCATATATTTCAAAATTGTTCAACTTTTGCTCGCCGCATTTTGGCCTGGACTCCCCGCCACTCAACCGAAAAAAACTTGGCAAGTGCTGGGTACAGGTACGGTACGTGGAGGCGTGGTAGTGTAGTGGTCATCGCCTGGGACTTCTGATCCGATGATTTGTGAGATCAAAGGGTCTGCGGAGGCTTGTTCTCTGCATTGCATCGTGTTGCTTCCTTAGACAAGAAACTTCACTCCACATTGTCTCTCTCCACCCAGACGTATAAGTGGGTACCGGCTGACTGTTAGGGAATCCTAACAGAAAAGCCGGAGGGTTAGCCCTGCCATGGCATCTCATCCAGGGGGGAATACTTAAGAGCGACTTTCAGTAAACATCGAGCATTCGGTGGCACAAGTTGAAAAATCATGTTCAATTCTTTCATAATTTGCACATAAATGGGTATGGGTAAAACTAGAAACCTCATGTGGTTCGTTTTCCCCAGAAGAGCTTTATTTGCGAACAAGAAAGCCCAATGGGCATCTTAACTGGTCGTTCTCATCCTCCCCACCCATAGGTTTCACAAATGTTAGCGTGATCCTGTATTTATACTAACCGGCGTGACGAAAAGTGTGATTGTGTGACACGACATTTTGACGATAGCGGTACTGGATGACGTAATGTTTAAACGCCGATGACTCAGCTTATCTTTCTTATTGCTTATATTTCTGCTGAAAAACGCAAATTCACTCAAACGTTAAATGTCGGTATAAATTCGCCCACAACTGAGGATACTAACACAGGGATGACGAAATATTTACTGTTGTGCCTAGACCGTGAATACAAACAGTGAACATAGCAGAAGAATCAAAATATAACGCTTGATAAACACGAGCTCGAGCAGATCGTCAGAGTCTGGGGTACGTTAAAGCATATCTTAGGACGTGATGTTTAAATCCAGTTGCTAACCCGGGAATCCCCTTGCAAAAGTAAACAAGTTGACTCGGAATTCGTAACGTAAACGGCTATTTACGAGACTACGCACTTGCAAAATTACCTCAAACCCAACACCACACGCAAGGACACACAAGAAGAACACACGTAGGTAACATTCAGCAGACTAATATGCGCATGCGCCTTATATAAGACAGTACCACTCTTGAGTACCCTCACCACAAGCTTTACAGCACTAAAGCGCAGAGAAAAAGAAAGATACTTCTTATTAACACAACAAGTCTTTTTCATCAACTAGACAGTTACAAAAAAGCAGTAGCAAAATTTAATGAACACAAACAATTCCGAACTAAAAGGCAGGTTCTGATGTTCACGCAGAATCTTGCAGGAACTGATGTGAAACCTAACTTCTGTGAAATAATTTAACAAGTGCCATAACCCCAAATGGTCTAAATCGAAGTTCAATAGACAGTAGAAACATAAACTATACCTTGAAACTTGCTTGGGTTATCCATGCTGCTGTCTTTGGGAAAACGTCGAACTCAGCGAATTTTATCAAATGGGGCTTAATGAAGTTCAACTTTGCCGCATCCCGAAATACACCAAAATCTCCGTGTTAAGCTACACAAACTCTCTTTTCTCCGTCGTCGCTTGTTGCTTGATGATGCCTCAAACTAAAATGTTCGGTTGATCTCAAAAAAGGTAGAGGGAAAAGAAAAATTGAACGATACTGGTGTTATCGTTGTGAGTCTCTGGGCAAACCACGACAAAACGTGACATCTAATATGCTACACCTGTGACATCATATATCCAAATTTGGTCAAAAAATTTAGTCACGGTTTGTGGTAACACAATGCAAACAAATGTGCACAGAAAATTTGCACACGAAGGAACAGAAGTTTGGAAACGTGAAAATCGCCCATTTCGGGCTTTTCCTTCCTCTTTTTGGAACGCAAAAGAATGTAAAGCTGGAATTTAACAAGAATGAAGTAGAGCGAGCCCGTTTGGTTAAAGAAGCAAGTTTTCCCGTGTTTTTGTGTACGGCAAAATTCAACTTCACTAAGCCCCATTTGTTAAAACTTTGCTGAGTTCGAAGTGGTCCCAAAGAAAGTAGCATGGATAACCCAAGCCAGTTTCAAGGTGTGGTTTATTTCAATTTTTTATGCTGTCTGTTGAGTGAGGATGAGACATTTTAGAATTATGACACATGTTAAATTATTTCACAGAAGTTAGGTTCCAAATCAGTTTCTACGTGATCTCGAAAACCTGCCTTTTAGTTTGGAATTGTTTGTGTTCAGTAGATTCCGCTACTGCTGTTTCACAACTGTCTATGAAATGAAAAAGACTTGTTCTGTCGATAGATAGTGCCTATCTTTTTCTCTGCGCTTTAGTTTACCAGCGCGATGCAAGTTTATAGTACTGATTTTCAAGGTTAATTTCCTGTGATTTTGACCTCCCGAACCCAAGAATTGATTTCCTCGTTTTTTCGGAAATAAAGTGCTTCTCGCGAAAACGAACCACATCAGGTTTCTAGCTTTACCAATACCTAATTATATGCAAAATACGAAAGAAATTGATTTTTCAACTGCTGCTGCGAAATTGAAATTTTGCTTGATTTTTACTGAAAGTCGCTCTTAATGCTCCTAGTAGCTTCATGCTAAAGAAACTTAAGCACCGGCTTGATGAGCAATATGGCTCGTTCAGTCCAATGGAGTAAACGCAAGACTTAACCTTTTACCGTATTCCAGATCGAGTTGAGTTAGAGGTAGGCCAGGGCGATTTACGTCAACCTTTGTCTTATGATTTAATACCTGTATTGAAGTTTCCTTGTCATGTTTCTTTTGATGCTGAGCTTGCCATGTTGCGGGTTTATCAAATCATCCATCATGTCGAATGCCACCTGATAAGTTGCACCACCACTGGTCATCTCCTTCCATGTGGGCGGTGGCTGAGTACTTGTTGGCCAAAAATCACTGAATTGTGCCTGGTCTTTACGCTTTGAAGAGCACTGCTCTAGTTTCACATCAGACAAGGATATGGGACCCTGAAAACAGAAAAATATAAGCTGGTCAACAACACAACAACGCTATAATGTATCATTTAGATTTCGGGATACTTGATCAATACAAAACACAAAATGAGTGGGATTCGGTTAGCTATCCCAGAGTGATAGAAGACTGCCAGAAGGGGCAGTGTACCTTCCTCAAACAAACGCAAAGAAACCAAATGAGTTGTCGAACACAAAACAAACCGTCATATGCAGTGACATTTTCGAAGAAAGGTAAGAGGATAACTGAAGGAAGTTGTGCCAGCTTTTTCAGATTGCAACCCATTTGCATCTGGCCATCGGGAGGAAAAGTGAGACTTTTCTTTCCTAGAATTACCTCCTCCATGTATATTTCAATGGCTCTGATCAAGCTGGTCCTTCTGTCCATTATTGCATCTTCCAGGCCTTTTCTGCTGTCATATTGGCAGTATACTTTGGTCTTTTTCCCTTTTGTGGAATAACTGTAGTAAAATCTGCGACTGTTTTCATCCGTCTCCATGTCTACTACTTTTCCTTCACAGCCCCAGGTTATCTTAAAGTTGAATCAATACAATAGCGTGAAAAAAACATGCCCTGAGTTTCTTTTTGTTCAGACGCTTTCTGGAATGGATGCGATCTCACGTTGAAAAATTAAAGATGAAAACGTAATGGTATCAAACACAAAAAAAAATTACAATTTTAATGCAAATGTTAGGAATCAACAAGCAATAAAGAAAAAAAAGACGGAAAGTAAATAGGACTGTGAAACACCCTCCAAATCCATTTCGGGTAGCGCAATTTATAGGGATAAAAAAAACCCTTGCATATGCGATCGGGTGCAAACTAGACGTATTGAATAACATAGTTATTAGATCTGGAAAATTAATATAAAACTCTGATAGTTGAACTGTTCTCTGTTTTATTGTCTCTTGGCACATACTTAGGAATGAAGAGAGTCTGATTACATTAAAAGCGCATGAGATCATAACAAAAATACCATTATAGCAATGATTTCCCCCTAAAAATGACCCCATATTGTAAGGAACTCAAATAGAACTTATAGCTTGACTTTTGAAACAAAATAATGAACAAGAAATTGCTTGGAGGAACACTAGTATGTGGAAATTTACATTAAGCGTAAAACTTCTCAATTATTTTGCAAATATTTTGCATGCATTTCCTGCCATTCGGTGCACAATTATTTAGAATTTTAAGCTAGTATTAAATCGATAAAATTAATTTTTTTTAATCAGATGTAGTTAAGACTGATCATCAATTCATGACTCCGTGGCAAACTCACAAGGTCATAATCACAAAAAAGGGTACTCCGCGATTTGTACAGTGATCGGTAAGTCACCATCGACGTACCTTTTCATCCGGGAACAAGTCATTCGCACGGAAATTCACCAGATCAGAAATGGAACCCATCCAGAATTTAAACGCTTTTGGGTACTGAGGAATCGACTGCAACCATTCCTTGAACTCTGTTTTAAACGTTGGCGAGTAAGCATCAGAAAGGATAGAGGCAATTTCTTGGCTTCCACCTTGAGCCTTTATTGAAGTGGAAGTTGTTTTAACCTGTTCTCGCTGTTCGTAGCCTTGATCCTTGCTGTATTTGGCTCCGACGCTTGCGAAGAGGCTTTTGTATTCCATCTCCATTTTCTCAGAGAACTGCGCCTTTGTTTCGTCTTGTTCAGCTTTCTTCGTCTTTCTTATTTCCAGTCGTCCACCGAACTTCGCTGATTTGATGTAATGTGTTCCCCAACGCTGAATGAAGTTTTCTGTCAAAGAAACAGAGGAATGACACACCAAACAATAGTATACCTCTCCATCGTATGAACTGGAGTCCCTTTTTATACTTTAAACATATTAATTCGTCGGTTATCCTGTGTCTTGAAGCAGGAGAAATCGTGATTCTAAGTACCCTTTTGTCCTCTTTGTTTGGCTTGCTTATTGGATACCCAAGTTGGCGTTGTGTGCAAGAAAACCATGACAGACTATCATAGCTAGTTTGCACCAGTCCCGCTTCTAGGCCAACTCCTATAATCTGTTATAATTACTGCTTTGTATAAACCGGAAGCAGATGAGGGTAACAAACCACTGTGGATTGACTTCTCGGTGGCAATTACCCTTCGCTTGGTCAAGCAAGGGTTTGTTTGGCTTTTTTTGTGCCAAAGTACACGGCTTTTTTCCTTTGTTTGTTTATTTCTCTTCTATTTTGTTCGTTTTTTTTATTGTTTTATCTTGTTTGTTTGCTTATTGTTTTTTACTCTTTCTTATCTTTCATACCTTCAGCCACATAGTTTTCTTTTCTTTTTATTTAAACTAAGCTATTAGTACCTTATAATTTGCTTCAGCTTCATTTTGTTCCCTGTTCTCTGATTTGAAGTCACCCACCGAACCTTTCACATTTGATGTAGTGTGTTTTCCACCGCTCAAAAGTTTTTGTCAAAAATATCAGCAAGTAAACAAGATTTGAAGTCCTTTTAATCAAGATAATTACCTTTTCTCTTGTGTTATTACACAGATGGCAAGTAAAATTAACTTTCAATCCTATAAAATGTAATGGGGTGTTTACCCTAGCAAAAAACCTATTCATGTTCTCCACACGCGACATCCTTTGCAGCAGAAGGTCTATAATTGGTTCTATCGTTAACATAAATGAGTTAGCCGTGAGCCTGTTAGTAAATGTAACGTTTTTCATGTCTTTTTTAATATTTGTATAATACATGAATGGAAATACAGCATGTTTGTATACTACTACTTTTACTTACGATATTTCATCGGTGCTCCGGGATCAAAGTAGGAATTGGGAAGATTCATGAATTCCCGAAGAAAAGCCAAGCTTAGATCTTGAGGTTTTACTTCGTCCATAAAAATTTCATACCTGGTGAATAAAACAGGAAACAAGGATGAAAAAGAGAACACAGGTTCATACACATATTATAGGCACAGAAAGATCTTAGAATCAATCCATTGATGTTCTCGTAACAAAGAAATGCCAGGGAATATTAGAGAAGACTTAATTTCACACACAGGAAAAGCACAAACTGCCACTGAGCGTTCTTTTCATTTTGCGCTATCGAACGAATCTAGGCAAGAGTCTTGCAGCTAATCCTTTTTATTACTTTTAATAAAAAAGAGAGTTGGTGTATCTTTCCACAGACCTCATATGCCTTGTCAAGTTTATTTTTCCGCCTAACACTTTTCATGAAGCTTGGGCCCTCAGCTCTCGTTAGAGCTGAGGAGTATCACAGCGAGTCATCAGGATACATGCGCGAAGATACCGGGTACTAGGTTGAAAAATCAAAGATAGTGTCTTGTTTTAATCCATCGCCCACATTTGTTTGCCTGAGGAAGTAACTAAAATATGTGCACGAATTCGAAACGTTGCCAAAGCTGAAAAACGAGGTGTAACAGATCTATCCTGTGGTGGAAAGTTTGAGTCAGATTATGACTGGACTTTAAAAGAGCAGATTTGAAAGCCAGTATAAATTGTCAGTGTTTTTAACATTTGTTGGATTCTAATTTTAACGGTATAAACAGCCAAAATTGTGAAGTTAAAATTGATTTAAATTATTCGTTGTCTCTTATTTTATTGTATGACAAAGCCTTTCATGGTGCATGTATTAGTGAGGAGTTATTAGTAAAGAGTTCATGTGAACAGCGTCAGGGTCACAAGAGGTTTTGCGAGCCACGTTTTTCTAAAGATGGACTACCTGATTCAACAGGGCATGCCAGTGAGTCAGCTGAGAAATGCTGTTTAATGTGTATGAAATTAGAGCGTGCACATGCACAGTAGCCGAATGTGTAGGTGTTTCGCATGCTTATATCAAAGAAAATATAATCCTCACTTGTACACAAGCCTTTTATAGAATTTTTCACGTGTTAACTCACCTATCTACGTCCACATACAGAACAGACAGAAATGTTTGGCTTGCTCCAGAGGAAGAGCTCCCATAAGCCTCTTTGACACCAGCGTAAAATCCAAACACGGAGCCAGAGACGCCTGCTTCTTGTTGTATATAAGTTCGATATTCCGAGCGACTCTCAAACGTCAACATGGAAGCGGAGGTATCGTAAACACCATGAACGTTCATTGTATCGGGCACGTCAAGGTCGTCATACCTACCAACATATATGTCATTAACGTTTTGCGTGTATCAGCGCGCGCGCTTTATAGTTTCTACAAACTGTAAGCAGGCTATTAACGGCAATACAGTGTACTAGCCACTATAGATAGCATTTACTTAGCACTCCCGACTTATTGGTTATCTTCGTATCGAAGATAGAAAAAATGGCACTTTTTTGTTGCATTATTCCGCGTAACTGGCATTTTAAAAGGATATTATTATTCCAGTCAGATTCGTAATCCATTAACTTGCACTTCATATATACCTCTGTATTTATTGGCATTATTTTTTCATAAGAATTGACACACCAAAACATGCAATCACATTAACCCTCCGACGTACAAGAAGTTTCATTAGCTGTACGCACGTTCCTTACACACATTTTGACACAAGTTTGGTGAGGATAGGATGCTATGGTTACGAGATATAACGTCAACAGTAGTAGGTGGTCAAGCCATTTTTGAGCAAAAATGCATGTTTTTCACCTCCTTCCCGTGAAAAAAGCATAAAATGTGGACAAAAAGCAGCAAAGTGTTTAATTATGTCATACTCTTCTTGCCTAGCATCAAAAACTTTCTATTTCCACTGTTGTTTGATTATTTCTCATTCTAAGTAAAATCTAAGATGGCGGCCAAGATGGCCGGATGACCACACAGGCGCCCAGCAGCGCCACAACCCATAATATATACACCATCTTGTAGAGCACATCACAGGCTATCTATCAAAAGTAAGATCGTTTTGACAAGATCCCGAGGGGCCAAGCCATCAACCCCACATTGTACCACGGGTTGGGGGGATGCGTCTTTGCTCTACCTCTGAGGGTTAAGAAACAATTTTTTCGTCCAAAGTACTTGTGTTACCGGCAGTTAAAAGCACTCTAAGGTCTAAGGTCTGTCAACGTTACAAATTGTTTACATAAATACCGCCAGGAATTTGGCCGCCGTTGCAAAAACGTTTTACTCACGTTGCCTTGTTATTGCAGTTTCTTTGTACAATGCTCATTTTTCTTGATTCTGGACTGTATTTGCCTCGACCATCAAACCCAACTCCAAGAAATGCTGCTCCGTCAATCATGTTCTTTTTAAAGAGAGAACTTGCACAAGTTAAAAAGGCGTAAACATGGATGTGTTTACACCGAGCTATCAATGTGTATAGTTAGCCAAGTGACTATATTTGAATCAAAATAAATATATAGCGCAGATTCGCATACATACATGATCATGTCAGATGTGCATTACAACTCCTAAAGGGTGAAAGTGGAGTCGACAGCGCGTAAAGGCGCCCTTACCAACTGCTATTTGTGACCTCATGCTACCTATCCAACCCATGAATGAAATGAGCCAGACCACATTAACGGCACTAGCGTTTTAAATTATTACTGTTATTGTAAATATCATCATCATCGTCGTCAGCACCGTCGTCGTCGTTGTCGTCATCATCATCATCATCATCATCATCATCACCATTATTACTATTATTATTATTATTATTATTATTATTATTATTATTATTAATAGCGCCCTTATGAGGGCCTGACTTTGTGTTCCCCTGTATACAATCTTTAACTGTAAACAGCGCTAATTTCAGTTTAAGTGCGAATACGAATATCATTTATTGCTTTGTTCTTACGAGGCAAATAGTTGAGGCAAACTTGGAGTTGTAACATGGATCACTTGGGGTGTAGTTTGTGCCATAGCAACCGTTCATCATTACGTATCCAAGGCCAGTGTTGGCAGGGTAAGTGAAAGGCACGTCACCATGTTCCTTCTCTGTTTCATCAATATTAGAGATCGACGCCCCCATGTGGTACCCGGGGGGTACGAACATATCCGGGGTACTCCAGCCTTTGTCTGGCATGATATCCAGTTTGATCTGCGACGAGTGGCAGCATTTTATGCGTTAGTATGTGCATTTTATCTATGAATTTGATCATTTTCACTTCTAGGGTCTTAGCAACTGATACTTACCAGTCTGCTTACCTATATAAAACTTTCTCTTATGTTTGTTTTCACCCGTAGGTCACACGTTTACTTACATTGCGATTTATACAAACGCCACGCCCGGAAAAACCTGTGCGAGCAAGCGATGGCTCTGGCCATGCTTTGGTTCTACTTATGCTTGGTTAAGAAAGTGGCAGAATTTTTTTAATCTAATCAGAAAACGTTCAGTAATATAGCAGACCAAAAGCAATACAAATTCAATTTACTGCCGACATTTAATTGAAAACCCTTTATTATATTGGTATAACTGAATTAGCCGTATACAACATCCATGTGGACTAACAGCCTTGTATCTCACTGCAGCAAGTTGCTGAAAGCCTTCATATTACACAGTTCTCCGCAAAATTCTTGAGTTTCCTCTTTGAGGAAACTGTACTTTATCAACGTTTCATCAGCATTTTGCATTATTACATGCCTCACCTTAGCTTTTTACTCCAAATTCAACCCAGTTTTTTTATTACATGCCTTCTAAAGAAGATAAATATCCCTCAATTGGCTCCATGCATTTCTGCATTTCTCACGCTAAGACACTGGAGGACGTAACTTAAACATCATAATATAATCATTTCGCTAAAACGCCTGCTGATTTCTTTCCACATGCTCGCTGGCATTTTGAAAATCAGCAAAAATTGGTGCATAGTCCTTCCTCCCGTTCTTTTTCCTTCATGCAAGTCTTCTCTATTTGTACTACCAGTGACAATGAATGCGAAAAAGCTGAAATTTCGCCACTCACCTCTTTAGCTAAGAACTTGGAAGCTTTTTCTTGAGCTTCGTCTACAATCTTAAGTTGTTTATCCACCAGCTTGTCCATCACTTCCAATCCTTTGTCGATAACAGCTTCCTGTACTTTGGGATTTTTTAGTACTGACATTGCTAGAGCGGGAAGCGCTCTTTTTTCTTCAGTTACAGTTTCGCCTATAAAAAATATACAGTGAAAGCTGAATCACAAAGGAAATCGTTCAACACCTTAGGGACGTGGCCCATGGCTCTGTGCAGCCCCCGAAATGATTCCGACCCCAAAATGATCCCCGACCCCGAAATGATCCCCGTTGTTTTCCACGCTGACCCCAAAATGATCCCCAAGTAATTTTTGGAATGGCGTTCAAACCAAGGTATCGTGGAGTAATCAAAATAAACAAAATTAAAAAATTTTCAAGTATTTATTCACTTTAGATTATTTGCAATCTTCACTAGCATTTTTAAACTAATCGGGAAAAAATGATCAGTGTGTTAATCAAATATGGTGTAGTATATGTATCTTGAATTGTAACTGATAACAATGTTAAAAAAAGTATAAAGGACTCTTCTTTTTTAATTTTAACAAGAAATGAAGAGCAGTTTGTTGTTATTGACAAAATGAAACTAGAATATCACTCAGTAGACGTTGCTTGATATGTGCTGAACTAAAGATGAAATGAATTACGAGCAATAGGTCACAACTGCACTGTTTTCAACTATTTTTTAAAGTAACAATGCAAAAGTTTTCAATATATGTAGCAAAATAGCATTTTGAACGGAACAGCTATGTAAAATTCTTCCTAATTTTAAGGAGGAAATTAACATTAACTTTACAGTGCCACACTTACTGAAAGCACCACCAGTCCACCATGTAAAATTTATGGAAAAATTTTAGGAAGTATTGACACTCTTCATCTTGTGTGCAATCGTTACAAAGGTAATAGTCCTTGCTGTACCATGTATTGTGCCATTTTCACTGGCATAAACTCGTGCAGAGACACCCGAATTTTAGTTTGTTGCATTTTAGGCAGAATTCTCCTGTCCCTTTACCTTCGCAGCGATTATTTTTATTTCTATGGACGGGCCGCACAGTACGTCTGAAGGCTGATTTTCAATGTTATTGAACACAACTCCCGATCCATTTTCGGCTTTCGATTTTTATTGAAGACTAAAAATTTGTTAAGAATGATTTACAAAGGAAGCATTCGGAAAATATGAATAAAAAATGTCAACATCGTTCGAGTTCTGGTAGAAATTTTCTTCAATTTCAAGTACTGTATGCTATTCCGTTCCGATAATCACTTGGGGATCATTTGGGGGTCAGCGTGGAAAACATCGGGGATCATTTCGGGGTTTGGGTTCATTTCAGGGTCGATTTGGGGATCATTTCGGGGTTGGGGATCATTTAGGGGTCGGGATCATTTTGGGGGCTGTACAGCTCTCATAAGGGTTGCAAAATAATCCTGTGTTTTGTGGCAAGGGTCACAGATCAGAGTGCCACCATCCTTGTCAGTGGTGGGTACTCCCTTTTGGGATCATGAATGCACGAATCAGTGTCGCTTACCGTAGGTTATCCCCTTCTGACGAATACAAATGTGAGTTAGGGCCTGCTTACAAGGAGGAACTGTAACCCTTGTCCCTTGTGTATAGTTACCCTAACATCGAAACTTGTCCTGGTTTCACAAACAAACCTTTACAACTGTCAAGTTAAGTTTCAGTCAAGTGGTAAATGAAACTCGCAACGGAATATTATTTTAGCTCCAGAACTGATGCTATATAATATCAGCCTACAGAAGATAACAGTTCCATCTCCAAATCTACAAAAATTCGTAGACAGTCTTAATTTCAGCGAGTAAATGAAATACTCGGCAAAGGCTTTCGGCGGCCAAATGGAAAACTTCACTAGACACCTTTTCGTTTAATTTAAAAAATATGTCACAGATTTACGGCGTTTCCTTAAAATATTTTAAACAAACTTATAACTAATAAGGCAGAGGCGTCAGCCGGAGCCTCAACTGGTAAGCTACTTAGAGACTAAACGTGTATTTAGGATATGTTGTAGCTACATTTTAAAGTAAATCAGATTTCCTAGGGAGAAATTGCCTCCAGACTCCATGAAGTTGCTTAGGCTTACGCGATAAATCTTCCTTGTACAACCATTCGCTTTTTGTTAACCAAGCGCGAGGGCCGTACTGGGAGAATATTGTCTTCTGTACGGTCCGTACAAGAAAGACTGAGGGCGACATACTCCCCTTACTGCCCTGAAATAGTGAGAGTTAATAAGAAGTTTATTATATGGCTGTTTCTGACACCTTACTACTTGAAAAGTGAGCCGTGGCAGATTCGGATGATTGGAAAAATTTACCGGAAAGCGTTCAGTGTCAAATCAGCCAGCAGTTTTATTTCACGCCAAAAAAATTATAATGCACAAGAAAAAGTAAAAGCTTGAAAAAACCGTCTATTTTCATTTACCATCAAAATCATTCGCCACGCTGTTTCCCGCGCTTAACCAGCCGGGCATTAACATCGGGCATAATGCCTGTGGTCTTAATGGGAAAATCCAGCACTGGGTTAATCGACTTAATGGAATCACAGCCAGCACAGCGCGTGTTTTATATTAACAAGCTCTAGCCATATAATAAAAGTAAGTAAACACGATCATTACTGAGATTACCGGGATTACGCAGGCTAAGAAGAGCGTACATGCAGCAAGTAATATTGCTATCAAAATCGATTTATTTCTTGCGTTGGAGAAGTCCCTTGTCCAGCTGTTAGTGGAATTTCAGTAAGCCATGTGGTTCAGCAAACTAAATTACGAAGTGCGTTAATTTGCTAATGACAACATTCACCTTCTGTGTTTTCGCTCTCTTCATCTTGAGATTTCTTCCCGGACTCTTCCTGTTCTTGCGATTGCTTTGTGTTGGTTATTTCTTCTTGGTTTTGGAATCCACTTGCATCTACGTTTTCTTCCTCGCCAGGCGGGAAGACAGATTCACCTTTTAAAGTAAGGAGTTATAATCACTTAAGAGCTTGTGCCTGAGAGAGTGGGGCAGGCCCCGAAATAGGGCCGGCCGATTTCATTCAAATTTGGCACACAAAGTTGCTATGAAAAGTTATGTAACATGCCGAAGTTTAAGTTTCCAGGACCTTATTTGGGCTGGGTTTTCTTATATCAGCCCCATGTTGGTCTCAGGAGGCTTATTTTTAGCTCGATTTTGGGCACTTTTCTGTTCCTCGCGTGCAATCGTAGCACTAGTTACAGGAAATCAAAAGCCGTTCTTTGTTAGTTCAGTCCATAAGCTTGTTCAAAAATAGTTATATGCTTAATTTGAAGTTATGTCTCTTTCAGCCATATGAAGTGAAACCGGAAATGGCCTAAGTTTTATTTCTATTACAGCTGATGCCCAGTTTTGAAATCATAAATTTCTAAGAGAACTGTAAAATGCAGTCCTAAGTTAATAACTATCAATAAGAAAATACTAAGGTTACGGCTTTTCTTTTTGCTTTCTAGACATACTCAAAAACGCTAATGAAGCCATTTCCGGTTGAATCCTTCTTTTTTACCCTGCCGTCAGGACGGGGTCTAGTAATACCCATTTTTTTTCCGTTGTTTTTTTTTTTTTTTTTTGGTGGTCAGTTGCCCCAGACCTCCGGTTTTCGCTCGGCCAAACAAATACGTCTTGCAGACGTTCGGTCAACATAAGTACTATCTTCAGTCGGTTAGCGTCGATTCGCCTAAATCTTCATGAAAAACGGTGTAGAAAATTACTAGTGATGCAATGGCATAAAACTCTCTTCGACGAGAGGTCAGAGATTCGATGTTGTTTATATTTTCGTTGGTTACTCGACGCGAGTCAAATTCAACAGTGAAATGCAAGCATTTTTGACAGTTTTGCTTTGCTTCGCCAAAATTTTTGTTTACAAAGTTGCCAGGAATTTAATGGAGTTAACTTCTCTTCAACGAAAGCACGGACGAAGGTGCTAGCGAGCTTTGAAAGCCAACGATTCAAGCTAACATGAATTGGCCTTTTGATGCCGGAATAACAAGAGTTGGCACGTAAACATCACGTCATTCAAGACAAAAGCCGATTCGTGGAATTTCCTTGCTTTCGCTAAAGCATTCATAGAATCATGGCCTAAAAGTAGACTTTTACGTTTCCTTTTCAGTAGATAACCGTTCCCTTTAGATTTTAGGATAATCTTTTCCTTATCAATCTATTTAAATTTCCGTGCCCTTCTTGTTTAGAATTAGGCTGAGATGTCAGTTCTTTAAAAAAAAAACGTGATGTAAGTGGGTCACGTTAGGGTTAAAACCATTTCGTCACGTTCTTCTTCGCTAGTGCCAGAACAGGTGGATGACCAAGGAATGAGGGATGGGATGGGTGTTCATACTATTTGGGATTCATGTTATCACAAGGGGAAGGGTGCAGTGAAGACGTGGCTGGGGGGGGGGGGGGGTGAAAGCGAACACGTCAAAGGTAAGATAAATCACCAACTTCAAAAATTTACACCATTTGGGCTCATATCTTGAATGACCGTGCTGTATTTTGCACCCCGAGCGGAGAGGGAAAAACGGCGGGGTCCAATGCCCCTGGGGCTTTTCTTGTTTCATACCAACTGGCGTTTTTACAAAACACGCTGGAAATAGGTATAATTACAGCACTAGTGCATTTATTGTGTCCATGTGATATGGCCAAAGCTGACTATTCAAACTTTCTTGCAATACTGACGACCTTAAGTTGATTGCGCTACCTTCTATCAAATGTACCTTTTGGAAGGATGATGATATTTGTGGTGCAAGAGACAATTCCAAGCCGTGTGAGCCAGCCGTGAGTCTTCCTTTAATAAGTTTGGACCGAGATGTAACCCACCTGCTGGTGAGAGTTGGTGCCGCAGGCAGTAAAACCACAGCATCGCACAGAGTGCAGCATTTCCCAGAATATAAGCTTATACTTAACCAAGCTGGAAGGTTTGGTGTAGAAAATGATGAGATGAGAAAGATTACAATTTGCCCGCGTCATCGACGAAAATTTACTCGTTTACGAGAGTTAAGTGGCCCTTGCCAACACCCGCTTCATAAAGGTGAAAAGACAAAATTAAAGAAACCCAAGAAAGTCACTGCCGACATTTCATACAGAATATATCAGGAGACCATGATTGTTATGCCTATTGCATCCCGTGAGTATTCCTGTTCATGCGTGCTTTTTATAAGTGACCAAATGTTAAGAGGCTCTGACTGTAAATATCGAGAATCGGTGGACAAGCTCAACAAATCGAAAATCCTGATAACTTGCCAGAAGAACACTTTTGGGGTGCTATCTTCGAAAATATTACATAAACCTTCTGGAATTCTATTGTTTTCGAGAAATTGAGAAAAAACGGTTTTGCTTAATTAATTATGCAAAAATCAGGTTTAAAACTAAACAAATTGAATGCGCTTGCTTGTAAACAACTTGCAACGCCAGAAAACAATTTTAATTTTAAATGATAGCAATACTCTTCTACTTTCTATCAATGGGAATTGCATGGAGTTTTGCTTTATTTATATGGTTTGGTGGTTCTTTGAAATAAAGCCATTTTGCGCACTTCGGAAAAAGGCAAAAATTGGTAAACTTTAGAGGCTTAAAATGGGTCTTGGTATGTCTAATATCGAATTGAAATAAACACCATGATAAAGTTTGGCCCTACTTCTATTATAATATGAAATAAAAAATCTGGGCAATTCAGGCTAGCGCTGACAAAAACACAAATTCGCGAATCAGTGTTGCCAAAATTTGCATAATTTGGATAATAGAAAAAAAAACTGTAATAGAAGGACGACTTGAAATATGACAAATCGTTTACCGTACCTATTTTCGGATGGTCTTTCTACTAGATGATGCATTCGCTGATATCTTCATTTATCTTTCTGAAGAACTACGAACAAATTTGGAAAATTGTTGGTGAAACTAGAGTGCAGTGGGTTATCATATCTTGTCAGATGTGTATACTCTGCAGCACCAATGGCCTTTCTTTGTTATTTGCAGTTTTTTGGGGGGAAAATACCAATGTTCTCGAAAATCCAAACGGTTTCTTATAAAAATCATTAAAGTTGATATACGCGTATAAATTGAGAGCTCAGCCGGGCTGTGTAAAGTAAGGAACACAAAAGTGTGACTCAAAATAATCCAGTCACGCAACCGATCACTGCACGTTCATGCAAACGTGAAAATATTCTTCAATGAAAATCTTTTCCTCCAAAACCGTGAAAGAGTTCTCAGCGATCTTGCAAAGTAAAAACAAACAAACTGTGTATTGATATCTCTTAGATATACAGCAGCATTTAGAACTCGTAAATACCGATCCCGCTGCCAGAACGTCCGTGGTTATCCAAGAGTAATAATATTGATAGGAACAGCACAATTTGTGAGAAATACGTATAAATCATAATAATAATGATGCACTTTTGCTTCCTGGCCAAAATAGTGTCATTTCAAAAAGTCGCCCAAAATCTTAGTGGCCGTTTGAAAAGAGCGATTGAGTCACGTACACAACAACATACTATTTCGCAGTTTTCTTCTCTCGAAGAGAAAGGTGTCATATCTGTCATATGTATACGAAACTAATTCTAGACTTGCCTGTCGCAATTTTCGTCCCAGTAGAATATCAGCTGCACATGACAGTATGCCCCAAACACAGCTGGGATGCGTACGGTATTCGCTGGAGAACTAGCCATGCATAAAACAGCGGCCAATGTAGGAGACCGCATTTAAAAACTGCCATAAGTAGAATGAAAAATTGACAAAAAAGATTCACGTGACACCGGTCACGCAACAGCTTGTGTAGAACTTTTAAAACTTTTTCTCCTTCTCTTTAGTTTTACGTAGAGATAGTATAAGCCCAAAACAATGCAAGAATAGATTGAAGGAATGTTTTAGTTCATTCTTTGTGTGTCTTCAGTAAATAAAATCCTCTAAATTGAGCTCACCCAGACTACTACTTTTCATTTCATTCATTTTATTATGCAAATTTTGGCAACACTGGTTCGCGAATTTTTGTTTTTGTCAGCGCGAGCCTGAATTGCCTAGATTTTTTATTTCATATCATGATGGAAGTAGAGCCAAGCTTTATCACAGAGTTTATTTCAATTCGATATTAAACATACCAAGACCGATTTTAAACCTCTGAAGTTTAATACCAATTTTTGCCTTTTTCCGAAGTGCGCAAAATGACTTTGTTTCAAAGAACCACCAAACCACAGAAATGAAGCAAAACTCCATGCAAGTCCTATTGATAGAAAGTAGAAGAGTATTGCTATCATTTAAAATTAAAATTGTTTTCTGGCGTTGCAAATTGTTAAAAAGCAAGCGCTTTCAATTTGTTTAATTTTAAGCCCGATTATTGCGTAATAATTTAAGCAAAACCGTTTTTCCGAATTTCCCAAAAACAATAGAAATCTAGAAGGTTTAAGTAATATTTTCGAAGATAGCTCCCCAAAAGTGTTCTTCTGGCAAGTTATCAGGACTTTCGATTTTCCGAGCTTGTCCGCCGATTCTCGATATTTACAGTCAGAGCCTCTTAATTACCGCTCCCTGTATGAAATGAACAACGCGTGGTACGAAATATAAAAATATTATGTTGAAGTGATGTATTGTCAAACTTATGCTGTTTTTTTTTGTTTCTTTTTCCTAACAAAGCTTTTTGCAAAGATTACTTTGATCAAAAGATACCTGAACTTTCATTAACTCCCAAAAGTGTAGCTGAGAGCAACCCAGAGGTAATGTAAATAAACTCCCATCTCTTAAAAGCTTTGTCTTATTGCATTAACTCGGATTTCGTACAGTGGAAAATGTTCCCTTCTCAATCTTCAAGCAATCTATTCCCAGAAGACGTAAACGAAACAGTTAGATACACTCGTCGTTTCATATTGGTGAAAATAAAGTTAGAAGTTGAAAATACTTTTCCAGCTGCGCGCAGTTAGAACCGTTGCGTGACAGTGCGAAGCCTGGTGTTTTCGATAGCTTCGTGGAAAGTTGAGTCTATTCTCAGACAAAAGTGACAATGTACAGATTTAATGATAAATAAAGTATACCTGGTAATTAAGATCTCTTACCATTTGAAGATGAAGGACTGGAATGAATTGCTGAATTGCCTTACCGAACCCCCACCCCTCCCCATGCGCTACCTGGAAGATGTAACTGTTGCACATGTTGAAGTAAAAAGAAAACAAATGATTGCATGAAAAGTGAAATCTAAAAAAATATTGAAATGCTGAGATGGCACCGATGTGTTCCTCGAAAAGCACCTTATTTATTGATTAAGCGCAGGTGTAAATTAACGTATGGAAATAAGACAGAACTGACCCCCCTCCCCCCAGCACACACCACACACACGCACACAAAGCACTAACACACACAGAGCACCATCCCTTCCCTAGTTGTATACCACACGGCCCTTTTTGCCATCTTTATTTCACCCCAGGAGGTACTCCGGATTTCGGGGATGATCAAATGGGGGCAAAAATCAAAACGTCCCTGGACCAAAAATTAACCCCCAAAAAATCCCATGCCGAATTTCCGAACCTTAAAAATTTCCAGAAAGGATTAAATGATATAACACGAATTGTATAACCGGTGCTATGAAACAGATGCAATGTAATGCGGCACCATTAAAACAACCGCTAAATAAGTTTAGTTGTATTTTTATTTTAATAATCGCAGAACTACGCGGCCAGGATACGCGAGCACGGTCACGAAACTTCAGATTGTTTTGAATGCCCAAAACAATCCCTACTGAAATCAAGCCACCTAAAAAAACAGTTGCCAAATTTTCCTACCAAAAAAATCCTTCGATCATCCCCGGCACTTGAAATCGGGAGTACCCCCTCTCCCCACCCACCCCCTTGGTATTTCACAATCTTTATATCTTTTAATACCTTAATAGCCAGTGGATGTGTCCGTACCGCAATACTAATTCATTAAAGTATTTTGATATTTCGCCATTCCGCTAGGTTAATTTTAGTTATCTCGTTATTTTTTTAACCGTTACAAGAAAAGCCTAGTTTCAATGAGCGAGGATCAAGAGGTTTTTCTGGATAAATCATTGATGTCAAATACAAACTGTTCGTCACTGCTTGATGCTTCATTAGCCTCATCTCTGGAAACAAGCCTTGACGGCAGTCTATATATTGACGAGGTTGAAGAACTGAGAAGAAAACGTGAGCTGCTTAGCGATGCCATTGTTGAAATTTCAGATGGCAGGATAAGTCCAATTCAGAGTACTTCGAGATCACCGTGGTCTGAGCTAGGAGAGCGTCAGCAGGGTTATTATGTGCGTAAGGCTAGAGAGGTTATTGAAGCAACTTTGAGGTGTCTTGCATCAGGAAATAAAGCCGATTTGTGGTGTTCCACCCTGCAATCAATGCCGTTTGTCCAATCAAAGCGGGATGATGTCACAAAAAGGCTACTGGAGGCTTACAAGTTAGCTGATAATAGACATACTCGCTTGCAGATACTGTCGTTGTTTGTCAATGCCTTCAGCAAAAGCCAGTTGCAGGAAATGATCCCAGGTATTTCAAAGCGGCAGACTGATGAAGCCCGCAAACATGCCGACTTAAGAGGACCAGGAAAACCCCACAATCCTCTAGAAATCCGTAGAATGTTTAGAATTCATTTCCTCGTCCGCCCTTTTACCTGACATGTCGTATGGTACAAAATCATTGAAGCTGGATAACGGAGAGACCCTCCTCGTACCAGCGGCAATACGAACTTTGATTCCATCTCGTATCGTCAGGCAGTACCAAAGTTACTTTGAAAGCGTTGAATTTGAGCCGTACAGTGAACGAACCCTCTTCCGCCTGTTGGAGGCATGCTCTGCATCAAAACAGGTCTCTCTACAGGGACTTGACTACATTGCAACAGAAGGAGCTGAAGCATTTGAGAAATTGAAATCTGTTGTGAGCTTACTGCAAGAGAATGGGGTTGATTTCAGCTGGGCAAATACAGTTGCACAGAATTTAAAGGCCGGCAAAAGATATCTCAAGACCGACTACAAGACCCACATAAGCAGCGAGGAAAGATGCAAAGATCACTGCACCATGTTTTCGCTCAGTGATCCAAACAACGCCGAGTAATCCGGGTCATGCAGCCATGAACATGACCTTTCCTGTAAGGAATTCTTCAGGCTTGCATGCACATGTGATGAAATTAACAGCAAGTTAGCCGACGAGAATGTTCCCCTGACAGAGGAACTGAGGGCAAGGTTGCAGAATGACAGTAATCAAGCTACCAATGCCATTCATTTATTGAAGGCTCATCTTCGTCGTACCATTATGCAAGAGAAGGCCAAACAAGACATCCTTGTTAATCTTGATAGAGCAAGTACTTTGATAATCATGGACTGGGTCTGAAAGTTTCAGGCCATGAAGTTTCGTGAAAGAATAGATGACGTCTCTGGTAAGCGTGGCAGAAGCTGGCACGTGACACGTGCCATCAAGAAAGGAGAAGATGACAAACTTGAGGTGGAAACGTTTGTCCACGTCTTCGACTCGTGTGTACAGGACTAGTTCAGTATCGCATCAATTGTAGAGCACACGATCAGTATGATCAAGATGGAAGACCCGCACATCGCGACAATTTATTTACGTTCTGATAACGCTGGATGTTACCACAACACCGAGCTCATTTTGAGTCTCAAAGCCATGGCAGACAGACACGGCGTTCAGTGTTTAGTCGATCCGCAATCAGGAAGGATGTCTGTGACAGAAGAATTGCATCTACGAAAACGCACATCCGGCGTTGGGTCAATGAGGGTCATGATATGACCACTGCTGGGGAGATGAAAATGGCACTAGAATCCCACGGAAGAGTGCGATGATGCCGCTTTGCTGTGGTTGAAATCAACACAGAAAAATTCAATGCAGAAGTAAGCAAAATCCCGGGAATCAGCTTCCTTGACAACTTCCAGTTGAATGAAAATGGCGTCAGCGCGTGGAAAGCTTACCAAGTTGGGAAGGGGAAATATTATCCATATTCCTCGGTGATTACGAAAGCCTAAGGAAACACTGAAATTAAAGTTCTTGTTCCTTTTTCCTCACGATCTGGATGTCCTGGTGCAGTAGCTGCCGCTTCCCTGGATTCACCCGGCCTGTTTTCTTGCTTGGAGGAAGGTTGTGTTAAAATGTTTTCTACTTACGAAGAACTTCAGCACCATTTAGATACCGAATGTCACATTTTCATGGAAAAGCAAGGCACAGCATACGACATAATTAAGAAGAAGTGGGCCAGCATCTTTAAATCGAGTGTCAGCTACCAAAACAAGGTTCTTTGTCGCAAATGAAAACATCCGGTGAATGTGATGTAAGAAACCACCTCACAGTTGAAGGTTGGGCTCTTAAAACCGTCCAAAAGTCAACCAGGATTTCTGAGAACGTCAGGACCTATCTAATCAAAAAGTTCAATGGTGGAGCACAGAAAGGTCACAAAGCTGATGCAAAGCAAGTAGAACATGAAATTAAACATGCGCGGAGTTCAACTGGTGGTTTGTTATTCCAGCCACATGAATGGCGTACCTCCAAGCAGATTGCCAGCTTTTTCTCCATTCGTTCAAAGTCTCAGCGTGCAAAGAGTGTCGAAGGAGGCCCCGACAGCTTTGACAGTGAGGACGAAGAGCCAATCAACCAGGACAAACCTTTACAAGCTTTGCAGCTGATAGTAGAAACCCAGGTGCAGGCAGATCACCCAGTCTTGTTTCAGGGTCATAACTTCTGTCAGCTAACTGAACAGGGGAAGCTCGAAAAGCTCCGGTTCGATGTATTAAAGAAAGCTTGTTCAGAGTTTCAGGTGGAAATCATTGGAGCAAAAACAAAGAAGGATACGTTTGTTGCCGCTCTACACAGATACATGGTAACCCACCGTTCAAAGAGCTAAAAATTCTGTAACTGTGAAAAAAATTCCGGGACTCAAGTTCCATAACAACTTCCAGTTGAATGAAAATGGCATCCGCGCGTGGAAAGCTTACCATATTCCTTGGTGATTACGAAAGCCCAAAGAAACACTGAAATTTTAAAGTTATTGTTCCTTTTCCTTCACGATCTAGATGTCCTGGTGCAGTGGCTGCCCGCTTCCCTGGATTCGTTCGGCCTGTCTCTTGTTTGGAGGAAGATTGCGTTAAGATGTTTCCTACTAATACGAAGAACTTCAGCACCATTTGGATAGCAAATGCCACATTTTCAAGGAAGAGCAAGACACAGCATACAACATAATTAAGAAGAAGTGGGCCGGAATCTTATCGAGTGTCACCTTACCAAAACAAGGTTCTTTGTTGTTAATTTCCGGCTCGATGTATAAGAGAAAGTGAACATACCATCAGTTCTGAATCCATAAAAAATAACAGAAAAAGGAAAGAAAGACAGAATGAAAAGGAAAGTAAGAAGCAATCGTGCAACTGATAGCCACGACTTGCACTTGAAATTGAATCCACTGTGTACCTGAGGTTCTTTACTGCTCCCTTCAACATTAAGACATGCGCACTGTTTCGTAGTAATTTGTCCTATGAAAAAGAAGTTGTTAGTCTCTTCAACATATATTTCTTGGCCTAGCCGTAGCTGCCGGCAACAGTGCGGTTGCAGATCATTTTTTCTTGGACAGTTTCGGAAGGTATTTCTTTCAAGGTATGTCTGTCAACAAGAATTGACATAACCCTTGGACGCGCAACCAAACTTATACCCCAGTGCAGGGGCGGGGGGCTGAGGTTGGGTAGATTTGCCCCCCAACCCCCCCCCCTCCCCCTTGAGGGGTATGTCGTTTAAAGATTTCACTTTTAGATAACCCACGATGTGCTTTACAAGATTAGGTTGATATAGGTTGTGGCGCTGCTTGGGAGCTGCCTCATTATCCAAAATGAAGACCAAGATGACCGCCATATTGGATTTTATTCACAATTACATTTTATCGAAAAAGTGCGGAAATTAACAATTTCTTAAGCTATACTTGTAACATGTGATGCAATTAAACAGTTTGCTACTTTGTGGCAGCAATTTACTTTTTTGTCACCAAAAAAGCTGAAAACACAAATTTTTAATTTAAAAAATGGCTTGACGGAAGGTGGCTCCATCGCTATCTTCAGTGGATGTCTACAAAGTGAAAAAAGCCTTAACCTTAGTATTTTCTTCTTGTTAGTTATTAAGTTAGGGTTGTACTTTACAGTACTCTTAGATTTTTATGGTTTCAACACTGGGCATAAAAAATTATGCGACTTAAAGTTAGGCCATTTCCGGTTTCTCTTTATAGGCCTGAAAAAGACAGCATTTCAGACTAATGCTGTGGGAAGCAAGCATATTCCCGTGAGCCATATTCTTTTTTTTCAAACAGCTTAAGGATCAGGCTAAGAGAAAATGACAATTTATTTCCCTCAAACTTTTTCCAACAATGGGAATGAAGATTTAAACACTGCTAAAAATAGAACAAAAATCAGTCTCACGGAGGGGCCCAAAAGCATATATCTGGTACTCAGCCCAAATAAGGTCAATGAAGCTAAGACTTTGGCATGTTACACAACTTTTAGTATCAACGTTGTGGCCTAAATTTGAGGCAAATCGGCTGACCCCTATTTCCGGGCCTGCCCCACTCTCTCAGGCACAAGCTCTTAAGGACGGTGCCTCCTTTTGCTACTGTGCATACATTCTGCGTGTTTTGGGATGGTCTGAGAAACTCGGGTTTCTTATGGACGGTACCTACTAAAACAAAGTTATTTTGCGCGGTTTAATTATAACTATGCGGGAAAAGCAGATCTTATGAAGGGCTGCTGGAACCAAAAAAGAAAATTGGAGGTAACCACGCATTTTTCAGAGATAATTGTGTTTAAATTTGGAAAGAAAATGACATACATTATTCTGTATTTTGTAATTGTGGTTGCTTAAGGACGGTGCCTCCTTTTGTTACTGCGCGTACGCTCTGCCTATCTCGGGATATTCGGGTATCTTAAGGAATTTACCCACTAATACAATGATATTTTTGAACGGTTTATGTGGGAAAAGCAGATCTTAGCAAGGACTATCAGAATCCAAAAATAAAATTGGGGGTAACCACGCACTTTTCAGGCATAATTGAGCTTAAATTTGAAAAGAAATTGCCATACATTCTTTGTATTTTAACGCTTTTTGAGAATTACGGTTGCTTAATTATCTCTGAAAAATACGTGGTTACCTATATTTTTCTTTATGGATTCCAATTACCCTTGCTAAGATCTACTTTTCCCCCTTAGACATAACCTTCGCAAAACTACATCTGTATTAATAGGAGGCACCGTTCTTAATTATCTCTGAAAAATGCGTCATTGGGATTCCAATGACCTTTGCTAAGATCTGCTTTTTTCGTATAGTCATAACCTTTGCAAAAATACCTCTCTATTAGGAGGCACCGTCCTTAGGAAACTTTTATCATAAAATGTTATTTAGTGTATAAAAACTTTGTGAGTGCCTGCTTATTTAACACCCAATAGCAATAAACGTTTCTCTGAATAGGGAAAAATTGATCATGTAGTTTTCAGTGAAAACTGTCTTTGCTCTAGACTCCGTTCCCCTTTTTTTTTTTGACTTAAAAAGGGATTTATAGATTTAGAGAAACAGCCTATATATTTTTGTATCCGACATTTGAGTTTGTAGCATAAACTTTCGTCGGGGGCTAAAGCAAAAAGGTGCACAAAAATACCTCTTTTGTGCTTATTTAAGCATCAGTTTGCTGTGATGTTTTACTTTTGTTTAGTTCAGTATTTTTTATTTATCGAGGACTTAGTCACAGGTCCCGAACTCTCACTGGTTTGTAGTCGTGGTTTTGCTGTCCATTATTTTTATTTCTATTTATTTTTTAATCCCTTTTATTTATTCTTTTATTTCTTTTTTTTTTCAATACAAAAGAGCAAGTAAAAAATAGTCGAGTCGAGCAAACTGTGCTCTTTTTTAAAAAAAGCAGATTTTTACAGTGATAAAATAATGACAATGTTCCCGTTGTCAGGAGTTCCGTTTTTGCTCAGGCGATTTTTGACAGGAATATACCTGACATGGTATCCAAGATTCCCATAATTTGTTTGCACCTCACTTACGCGTTGCCTGCGAAAGGATGAGAATGCCTGGCAAAGACTATCCTGGCAATCAGTATTACTTTGTGGCTATAAACGCAACTCCTCCGTAAGAGGGCGAGGGGAAATAGGTGAGAAAGAATTTTCTCGGGGCCTTTATTGCGTTAAAAGCAGAATGGACTGGGCACAAATACATGATACTGCATTGTGATTGGATAGTGGCCAAGGTGGACCTGTCGCCTTTGTAAGAGGATACACACGTTCATGATTTTGCTCTCCGAACGAGTGAATCGACAGCAGTCGACTTCTAGTTTGGTTTTTAACTGTTTCTTGAACTCTAGACTTGCAACAAGAGAGGTAAACTTTTCGGAAGTGACTGAGGAAGTCATTTATTGTGATGCAAAGAATCTGGTCTGTTTTCTTCATCGCTTTTTAGAAACGGTGAGTTTATTCAAGTTTTTAGGCAATTGTCTAGTCGCATTTGCTATCCGTTGAAGACAACACGACGGTTATAGATTTTAGCTCATAGATTTTTAAACTTTTAACCAGAAAACGTCTTATTATTCTTTTAACGGCCAGTCACTTTCAATAACAACAGATTAATTCTGCTACCCCTTTGGCCATTTTAATTCCTTGCTTGTCTTTGGATAAAGACGATTGTGATAAGAAAGTTTAAAATGGAGTCATAAAACTGCCTATAACACAGCAGGACCTGTCGTGTCTACAAGGCGTGCCGCCCTTTTATATATTAAACAGCCAAACCAATAGCGCCTCCCAGTGACATTTATTACCTTTTCTCGTTATCACCAAACGGACGCTTTGGACAACACTGATCCTAGCAGTAGATAGCACATGTTCCACGTGTGAACCTAGTATGATTGACCTTTGTATAGCCTCGATTCTCTGTATAGCTCCTGTGTACCAGAGCTTCACTCTGAATCTCTTTTTAGTCTTCCGTGTTCTTCACAAGCTGGAATACCGCTGACTGCAAAACAACCTAAATTCCGCAGCAATCTGTGCCGGGCCTAAAAGAGACTTAAGTCTTTCGGTTCTAGATAGCTCACAGTATTTTTGTGTGTGTTTTTAGCGTAACTACCATTTCTTGAATTTTTTTCAACAAATGTTTCTAAAGGAAAGACGGTGCTAAACACTGTCGCCTCCAGGTTAGGTATGACTGCGTATCTTACGATCCTACGTTATTTTTCCCCTTTATATCAGATATCTAAGTATAGCACGAATTTCAATTAATGACGTAGAAGGTTTGATTCCGAGTACTTTGAAGCTCAATCTAGGATTTTTACTTACAGTTATACAGCGCTATAAAGACAGCTGCGAGCAGGAATAAGGTGAATATCCTCATCTGTCTCCACTTGAGTGCGAGCGAGGTAAATTAAATCCGTTGCAAGTCAATCACGACGACAACCTAGAAAGACACAGTAAGGTAGACTCGCTAACGCCGTCCTAATTATGGGTAACCTGTAAACCCAACTTTATAAGCAACTTTCTTTATTGTCTATAAAATTAACATTTAAAAGCGGAATAAGACTTTTATTCAAAATTGAATCTCCATAATGATATAATATTTAATCTTAAATTCTACCAAATTTCTTACGGATTCCAGTTAAAAATGTCAACTTTTGTAGTTAGCAATCGCTTTACATGTACAGAAACTGCACTGTTACACCGTCGAGATTACTAGTCGCCACTTTATTAAAGTACACATACACGCACTGATCTATGGGATAAATAATGACATTTCAAGGCTGCTGGATGAAACAAACGGTACAGGTTTTGAGTATTTCCGCTGTTTCTAGTGTGTAAATTCGCTTGAATTAAGATTTAAAGGGCACTATTTTATTTGAAAAGTACTTGAACTGACATGACCCGACCTGTTCGAGAAAAAAGGTATACCAGGTAACCGTTTTACACCGGCGATTTCTGACACGAATTTAATGGTGATTTTTGCGAAGATTTTAATTACACTTTCAAATGGCTTGTAAACTACTTGCAATTTTCGCGGCGATTTCGTTGGCCCAATTTATACCAGAGACATATAATTCGTCTAGACGGGTTATCCGCCAGACGGTTAATTCGTCTAGATGTAAATCCGAAGACGAATATTGACGGGTGATGCGTATAGATATAAATCGTCGAAAGGATAACGGCTGACATTTTGTCTACAAGTACTAAATGGAAGCCTGGCGAGAAAATAATATGATCTATCAAATATGGCGCCACTCATGGCATTTTTCAAGTACAAAGCTAGAACAAGAGAATAAGACTTAACAGAGAAGCTAGAGCAATACTCCATCTTTCCTAATTCTGAGCCGGAATATAACTTGAACTTCACGTTTTTCAGTTCCTGATCTCGCTAAAAGACAGCAAGATAAGAAGAAGTGAGATGTGAAGTAAGGAATGATCATAACAGGAGGACGGCCTAAGAGACTCGTCTGTCCTAGCTTGTCAACCTTTCGTCTTTTGACTTAGTTTTCTTGGAGACCGTTTTGCGTGCAAATTGCTTTCCCAGACGCCATCTTGAAATAGGGATTCCAAGCAACTGCGCGAACAAATAGAAACCTGTTCAGTCTCCCTCTTGCGAAAACTAAGACAAAACCGTGTACATATAAATTTAGAGACGAATTATCCGTCAGTAGCACATCCTGAAGACACGCTCATAGGCGGATCAGCTGAGTTTCGTCTCATAATTCGTCCACGGATAATTGGTCTCAGTATAAACTGGGCCATTGCCATTAATTATATTTCACAGACTCCGTTCGAAATATATGAGACAACAAATGGTAGGAATTCCCCAGTTAGTGCTTCAAACCACTTTTTAACGCATAGAAGGGGTAGATCCCCCATAAAAGCAAAGGGGGCCTGGGTATACCCACAGGGCCCTAGGACCTAGGTCTCGTGGTCCCGTGATGCTTCGGTGGCTTTTTTCCTTGTGCTTCAAACCATTCGGTAAGTATTCTGATTTTGTCCTGCCTTTTTGCTAATTTTTTACCTTTTGCAGGCTATTCCTCTGTGTTTTTGCACAGTAGGTTTCTTTCTACCGATATTTTCTCGCTCTTCAGGTATTTTCATTCGCTGAACATGTCCAGCGGAAAGCACAAGTCCCGAAAAAGGACTCGCTCCCGGTCGCCATCTTCGCGCCAAAACTCCATCTCGTCACACGACGCACAAAGTGAAAGTTCTCCGCCAAAACGGCGCAGGGCCTAGCAGAAGATACTCTTCAGAGGATTTTGCACTCGATTGAGAGTCTTTCTGGGCGATTAGACTCGTTGGAATCCCGCTCAAATCAGCTAGAATCTGCTACGAACACGGACCTTGATGCCTTGTCGCTAATGGCTGATGACACGCCAAGCTTGATGGAGATAGACGTTCCTTTGACGACCAATAAGACTCTTGAGACTTCTTCATCGCCCATTAGGGCGCCAATAGAGCCTATTGAGGCACCAATAGAGCCTATTGAGGCACCCGTAGAACCTATTAAGGCACCCGTAGAGCCTGTTAAGGCACCAAAGGATTCAAGTAAGACTGCCGACGAAGCAGCGAGCCTTGATCATGGTCTGTTTGACCCTGTTGCTCAGTCAACCTCCTGGAAGCCATCATCTTCATTCTCCAAATTTTTGGAGTCTAATTTCCGGAGGAAATTAACGTATCAACAATCGCTCGTTATCCTGGAGGACTGGGCCACTCCCGAGGTGGATTCTTTATCCGCCCCAAAACTGGATCAACAGTTATTGAATCAAGTTCCCAGTAAACTGAAAAGGTATGTCCAAGAGAGAGACAAAGAAATGTTCACCCTTCAGCGTGCCCTCTTAAATTCCACTGCTCCACTTTGTGGTCTTCATGACTGCATCGAAAATGGTTCAGCACCATCTTAT